>PVKP010007001.1:50000-79629 GCA_004027715.1 Plecturocebus donacophilus
TTATTGAATGAATATTTTAAATGCTCCAGAGCAGCCTATTCCTCAAATATTTATTGTGAATAAAAGTATAATCTAATTTTTAAATCCAGTCGTTAACATTTAGATTTAATAAATTAATCTTTTTTTTTTTTTGTCTATTTCATTTTTTTTCTTGAAATTCCAAAGAAACTGATACAGAGAAAATTGCTGGAAACCCTGAGTGTCTTTTAAGAAATGCAGCCCTCTGTACTCCCCTTTTCCTCTACACACATACTATAAGGGTACAAAGTTTCAGTTACGCAGGATGAACAAATTCTGGAAATCTGATGTACAGCATGGTGACTAGAGTTAATGATACTGTGTTTTATATTTGAAAATTACTAAGAGAGTAGATCTTAAATACTCTTACCACAAAAAAGGTAAATATGTAAGGTAATGGAATAGGTTACTTAGTTTGATTATGGCAATTATTTCACAGTGTATACATATATCAAAACATCACATTGTATACTTTAAATGTGTATAATTGTTATGTGTCAGACCTCTAAACCTGGAAAAAAATAAAAATATGAGAGTGGGGAAATTTTTTTTCTTTAAAAGATGGATAGCCTTCAGAGAATTCACCAACCACTGTGACATTTTAAGTAGCACTGAGAAAGAATATTAATCCATAAGGGTAAATTAATACCCACGAGAGAAGGAGAAGCAAGTAGACATGGTAGAAACCCTGGCAAGACTCAGAAGGTAAAGGAGGACATTTCTTGGTTTTTCAGAGTGTTATTTTGGTGCTGTCCCTGAGAAAGCTGACACGACCAGAGAGCACCTGTTATACTCTAAAATAGCTTCTAACTTGACATGTGGAGAAGACTCATTCCTACTCTGGTGAGAAAAGCTGTCACTGAAAAAAGCTAAACTACTTAATGAATAGGTAGCATCTCTTGTGGGTATTACCAATTGTGGCCTTAAGTAGTGTTTGATCCTGATAGAAAGTAATTAGCCAAGCAGAGCATGAGTAGCTCTTGGAACTTCAGAAATATGTGTTTCATCAACAAATACTTGTTGAGTGTCAGTTATATATCAGGCTAGGTTATAGATATGGAATGATGAATCAGATCAGGAGAGATGACTCTATCCTTGTGAAGTATGGTTTAATAAACAGAAGCAGATGCTAAACAAATATATAGCAAGCATATTGTACTGTAATTCTTAAAATTATAAGTTTTTAGAAAGAAAAGTTCAGAGTGCTATGAAAGAATAAAGATTGGATGGATAAAAGCAGGACAGAAACCTACACTTTATGTCATAGGAATTAAAAGAATAATAAGAAATTATCAGTAGTATTTCAAAAGGATCTTAGAAATGTCTTGACTGTCAGCCTTGATTCTCATCCCTAATCTTCCACATACATTTAAATACCATATCCTGCTAACACTTATCTACTAAATATTTCTCAAAACCATGTCTTTCTCTCCATCCTTTGTTGCCACTGCTCTGATTAAAGCTTTATTGCTTGCTGCCTGGACTACCCACAACATCCATGTGTTTGATTCCTACCTCCAGTCTTCATAAAGGATGAAGCCCAAAATTTCTTAAAAGCATACCCTCCGAGTGCTTCAGAGCTCTCCTAACAGGTTTGTATCTTGACATGTTCTAAGTTATATTTTCCACATTGTGCTTTTATGCTGTTTCTTTTATTCTAATCCTTGCTGTTGCTTTTCCCTTTGATCAAAATATGGTATACCAACAACTTCCCCCCTCCTCTCACCTCCTGGTTACTAGCTCATTTGTGAAAAGCTTTCACAGCTCCATCCCATCCCCAGAATGAGCCCCTGTACTTCTCTATGACTATCTCCATTACTAATATTACTTATCACATTATTGTGTAATTGCTTGAGACCAGGAAATATTTTACTAACTTTTATATCCCTAGTGCCTACTGATAGTAGGCACTCAACAAATGCTTTTAGGTAAATAAGTAGATGAGTTGCCTTAAATTGGCGTCTCATATTTGGTAACTTATATTAAGTATAGATTTTTAAATATTTAATATGTGTCCCTCATCATGAAAAATTCAGATTCACTGATTTGAGCAGATATTTAGTCTTAATAATTTGTGCCTGTAATGAGACCTTATGTGGTCTTTGCTACCTAGTGAGAGCAGTGCCATCTATTGGCTGTAATCCAAAGTGTATCCACTGTTATATCCAGAATTGAGCATAGTGCATCAATGAAACATTTTTGGGAAGGCACACCTATGAAAATTTTTTCATAAATGTACACAAAAAACTACCTCATGTATGGCAAAAATAAATGAAGTAATTCAATCAAATACGCCAACAAAGGAGAACGATGTTGTGTCTTGACACAGTAACAGAAAATGTGTATCATCAGCATTTGCTTTTATTATTTATTTATATCCCAGCTCATTCCTACAGCAATTACGATGGCTGTATTATTTGATAGAAAAAGACTAAGCCAAAGTACAAATGAACATTCACTCCTATCCTTTAAAAACTAATTGATATTTTGTGATTTACATAGCAATTTGTTTCCAAATACTTTTATAGTTTTTACAGAACCATAAAGTTGAGACAAAAAAAGATACCTAAACAAAAAAATATCTCTAAGCCATGGGAATTGACCTTTAATGGGAATCTACACCCAGATAAGAAAGGTGGCAGTTCTGTTTGTTATGGGTAACTTATGCCATATTTTTGAAAAAAAAATTTTTTTTTTACTTCATTCACTGATACTGTTTCCTCTGCAGCAACATTTTTATATGGTAAATGAAACTATGCTCAACAGTTAAATTTAATCAGCAGAAATAAAGCTACGCTGGAGTTAGCGGGTGTCAAGGAGTCCTCTGACTAGCAGCTGTTAATGCTGTTGGCATATATGGTTTAGTGCTACAGTGCTTTCTAGATAGACAAAGAAAATGTGACATGAGGGTAAGCCACCAAACTATTAGGAAATCTTGCTGTATTGTCAGACTGCCAATACTCTTAAGGAGTTTCAGAAATAGTATGTTTTCCAGTACGGTGAAAACAAACATAGTTTAAGATATACAAATGGCAACAATATAATTTAAAAAATAGCTTTGTATATTTTAGTCATATATGGACTTTCTTTAAAGAGAAGAATTGTGTTAGCTCCTCAGTACCTTTTAGACTCTGATACTTCTGTCAAAATGTTCCTTAATGTGCATATATGAAACCAGGTGTAAACTTTTCATTGTTATTGTCCTTACAACTGTAAACACATAATACTAATAATGAAGGCACTTTGAATGGATGGCTGGATGACTGGCTGGCTGGATGGATGGATGGAGAACATGCCGCTATATGTACTACAAACACTAATCTAGTCTTTATAACAACAACCTTATGAGATAGGCTTAATAAAACCTTGTAGTAATACACACCAGGAGAAGAGAAATTTAGGTAAAAAAAAATCCAAGAAGTGTAGCTCCAGAGCTCATACCCCTAATTTTTTAGAAATTATGGTGGAATTTTGGTGCTACTGTTATCTCCATTTTACAGATAAGATGATTTGTTCAAGATCCCACAGCTTAGAGATGTGAGCTCTGAAACTCAATCCCAGACCATGCAGGCTCTAGAGCCCATGCTTTTAGTATACTGTTTTTCAAACAAATCTACTAGATAAATTTACAAATTAAAGTTTCAAAATAAATGAAAATAGACCTTAAGAAATACAATTTAAATTAAGCAATCCTAAATTAAGCAATCTTAAACGAATAAAGTATTATTTTATTTACATTGAATTTCCAATATTTGGATTTATTCCTAGACAGATTTACTTGCTTGTTTTATGTTTTATATGTTGCCTAAATGATTTAGATATTTATGTCATGGTAATTATCACTGTAATTTTGAAAATATTGATAATAAGCTTATTTTAGTTACTGAGCCATTATTTTGATGATCTAGTTGTGTTAACTGCAACCCCAATGCTGAAAATAGGCCAGGCACGGTGGCTCACACCTGCAATCCCAGTACTTTGGGAGGCTGAGGCAGGTGAATCACTTGAACCCAGGAGTTCAAGACCAGCCTGGGCAACATGGTGAAACCCCATCTCTACTAAAAATATAAAAATTAGCTGGGTGTGGTGGTGCGCGCCTGTAGTCCCAGCTACTCAGGAAGCTGAGGTACGAGAATCTCTTGAACCTAATAACAGAGGTTGCAGTGAGCCAAGATGATACCACAGCACTCCAGCCTGGGCAACAGAGTGAGACTTGTCTCAAAAAAAAATGCTGAAAATAAAAAGAAAGTATTTAACAAACTTAGTTTACCTTTATGCTCACTGCTTTTGCAGCCATTGCAAGTTGGTGTATGCAAAGACCAGTAGAACATCAGCTTAAAATACAAATATGGAAAAGGGTTAGTGTAGCTCTGGTTTTTTGAGTCTGCCTTATCTGTCCTTCCCTACTCTGTTTGATGTAATATCCCTCATTTTTCCACCTGTTTTTTCTAATCAGTCCACTTCAAAATCTCTAATTTTTGTACAAATGTGCTATGACATTGCTTGGCCTGCTCTTGGTGCAAACAAAGCTTTGACATATAAGCCCAGTTTCCCACACCCCCCTTAATTCTGGTCCTAAATCAAATAGTACTTAATCTACCTTAGCAAAAATGACAAAGTTTCAATTTACTATGTAACTTGAGAAATTAAAGTTGTATTATTTAGTGCAAATACCTTAATTACAAATTTTGGCTACAGTAAAAATCACTTTCTGCCAGAATATTTCACATGAGTACAGCAGCAGTAGATGCAAAGCTGTTGCCATGACATTTGAACAGGCCTCCTCAGCAGCAGTTAGCCATTGCTTATGGATACATTAAAAGCAAACACTAGCATTGGAGGAGAGCACATGACACCAAGTCTAACTATGGACACAATTATGGCACTGAAATTGCATTGAATTGCTTGATAATGAGTGGGGTGCTCATATACTTAAGTTAGTATTTAGGGGTTTTGTTTGTATTTTATTTTGAGACAGGGTTACTCTATCACCTAGGCTGGAGTACAGTGACACAATCTTGGCTCACTGTAAACTGTGCCTTGTGGACTTAAGCGATCCTTGTATCAGTCACCTGAGTAGCTGGGACCACAGGTGCATGTCATCATGCCCAGCTGATTTTTGTATTTTTTTTTTTTTTTTTTTTTTTTTGTAGAGTCAGGGTTTCACCGTGTTGCCCAGGATGGTCTTGGATTCCTGAGCTCAAGTGATCCATGCATCTTGGCCTCCCAAAGTGCTGGGATTACAGGCATGAGACACTGCACCTGGCCAGTATTTAGTTTCAGTGTTACGATGAAAAACATATTTTGTTTTATTTTTGAGACAGGGTCTCACTCTGTCACCCCTGCTGGAGTTCAGTGGTGGGATGTTGGCTCACTGCAACCTCCAGCCTCTGGACTTAACCAGTCCTCCCACCTCAGCCTCCCAGTTAGTTGAGACTACAGGGAGGTACCACCATGCCTTGCCAAGTTTTTGTATTTTTGGTAGAGATAGGGTCTCACCATGTTGCCCAGGCTGGTCTTCAATTCCTGAGCTCAATCTGCCCACCTTGGCCTCCGGAAGTGCTGGGATTACAGTCATGAGCCACTGTGCCTGGCCTAAAAAACCTATCTAAAAAATTCATGTAAAACATACGGATTGGATCCCCCAGAGCAATCTTTTTCAACTCACGGCCTGTGGCTCACATGTGGCCCAGAACAGCTTTAAATGTGGCCCAACACAAACTCACAAACTTTCTTAAAACATTACGAGAGTTTTTTAAAAATGTTTTTTAAAATAGCTCATTAGCTATTGTTAGTGTTAGTTTATTTTATGTGTGGCCCAAGACAATTCTTTTTCCAGTGTGGCCCAGGGAAGCCAAAACATTGAACACCCCCACCCTAGAGCATACCAAAGGGCTCCCAGGCTTCATGGACTTCAGGTAGAAAGCTTCTCCATTAGAGGCTGTGATAGAGCCATTAATTCACCCACATGTTACCATTTGACAGTCTCTGGCAACACACAAGAACACAGACAACATTAGGGTATTATGGCATTCAGGACCATCCTGGGCAGTATGGTGAAACCCTGACTCTACCATAGTATCTTTTTATTCGAGCTTTTTCCCTACTGCTTAGTTTGAACCATTCTGAAAGATAGTTAAAGTAGAACTAAACAACTTTGTTGCAAAAAGTCGTTTACTGGCTTTTGCCCTTATAGTTAAGGTGGATGTCAAGGTCCCCCAAGTTATGTGGCAGTTTTCAGGAAGATTGCCTCATATGTATTCACAAACACAGGTCTTAGCAGTTGAAAAAAAAAAAAAAGGACCACGTCACCCCTTCTGCTTTTACCCTCCTCTGCCCCATAACACTGCTGATTCCACTAGATGCTGCCAAATGTGTATGGATTTTCCCTATTTGTTAGCCTGTGTGACTGATCTTCCTGCATGGACTTATGCCAGAACTTGGGAAGGGCACCTCTCTTCTCCCTGTTTACATTACACATACTGTTAAGGAGAGAGGAACTACCTAAATATGAATACTTCATACTACTGAGTATCTTTTTAAGAAGATTGTAGTGAAAGTAACTTTTGAGTTTTTATTTCTACCCTTCTCTTTTCCTAGGACACATAAATAAAATCTGAAGTGGAGGAGGGTCTGGGGCGGGAGCCTGGATCAGAGAGAAATTGGAGTGACAGATACATACTCTAAGCTTGGAAATAAAAAAATTGACAACTGAAACATGGTGATAAGGTTCAACATACCTACTTTAACTTGGTCTTTCCTGAAGAATGACTTCTCTTCCAGGGCACTTCTCATTCTAACACTAGATGTCTAATATGGTTTGGCTCCACGTCCCCACCTAAATGTCCTCTGGAATTGTAATCCCCGTGTGTCAAGGGAGGGACCTGGTGAAAGGTGATTGGATCATGGGAGTGGTTTCCCCCATGCTAATCTGGTGATAATCCTGAGTGAGTTCTCAGGATATCTGATGGTTTAAAAGAGTGACACTTCCCCACTCTCACTTTCCTCCCTGACACCACGTAAGACATACTTTGCTTTCCTTTCGCCTTTTGCTATGATTGTAAGTTTCCTGAGGCCTCCCCAGCCATGCGGAACTGAATCAATTAAACCTCTTTTCTTTATAAATTACCCAGTGTTGGGTAACTCTTTATAGCAGTGTGAAAATGGACTCATACAATGTCTAATTGGCTCTCTTCAAGGTTGACCAGCAAGCCCTGAAATATGTGAATCTAACACAATTTAAGTGCAGTATAGGCTGTTTAGCTACATTTATGTGTTGATGAGTAGAATATTGAGTGGGCTAAAAGATCCCATTTCATGTTATTCTGTCGCAGGATTTTTTTCCCTCTACAATTAGATCTTTCATTGTTGCATAATTATTATCAACAATTCTAAATTTTGAATGAATTTTATATTAAAATGGCTCTACTAATAAAGTACACTACCAGAATGCATATATGTACAACTTTAAATTTCTCTTCCCTTATGATTGGAACAGGAAGTGAATTCCTGGTTTTTTAAGGAAAGGTTATTCTATGAATTACATGGTCAAACAACCTTATCTGAATATCATGTTAAAGTACCTTTTATACTTTTAACCCATGATTCTCACATATTACAAGTATATAGTTTCAAAAGACTACTGGTGTAGCAAGTATTTTAACACTTGTTAATCAACTATATGGGGAGATTTACTTTTGATTTGGAATTGATGTAAAATAGCATTTTTGTTAGAAATAATTATTTCTTTCCTTTTGTTTGGAAAGGAGACCAACAATAAGATTCGTTGAAGTTTCCATAATGTCCCTTGATTACAGTCACTCAGGAACCTAAGAGGTATTGCTCACACAAGGAATAAGACTTATCTTAGGGAATAATGTGAATGAGAAGTTATTCTTACTTTGACCAGTGAGGAGAGAAAGGATATCAGGGACAGAGATCTGGAATACTTAAGCAATAGTAATGCATACACCAATTTTCTAATATAACCAGTAACTTATTGTCTAAATGATGCATAGGCACTGTCTTGTCTGAATACTTGTTACATGTAATATGTGTTTGTTATATATAATATGTGTTTGTTATACATAATTTGACATTGCCTGATTTTATTTTTTATACACATTCTAGGAAAAATTTAATATTGTTAAAAATTATTAATAAACAATTTAGAATCTTCTGTATTTCGAGTACAACTTTGGGTGCTAGGAATACAGAGAAGTTATAAGCTATCTTGGCCTCAGGACTTCACTGCTATTCAGAGCAATAATTCCTGACCTGGCTGATCATGACAACCACATGAGAAATCTTGTAAAAATTATAAATTCATAGATCCTGAAATAAAAGCAACAATTACATCGCTTAGTACCTAACTTCAGGAGTAGGAGACTTCCAGCTCATACAATCATCTTGCTGTTTTTTGCCTTCATAGCCCAGAGAATCTTCTCCTTATTCTAGCCCTTCCTCTAACCCAGATCTAAGCCTCTGAAATAAGAATAAAGGGCATTTAAAGAGTTATGAACTAACTTAACTTAGTGAATTATCATTTCAAAAGACAATAATGAGGTAAGGATGCATCAGAGTCCACAGTTCAAATGAATGGGATTTGGCAAACTAGTTTAGAACACTGGTTCTTAATTTTTTGGGGCCACACATACCTTTGAGAATCTGATAAAAATCGAGATTCTCTGTCCAGGAAAATAAAAGTATATATTCTTTTAAGAGGTTCTTAGACTCCCTGACTCCCACGCATGATACCCATATTAAAAACATCTTTAGTGTCTCTCAAGCCCTGTATTCACTTTCCTCTTCATCACTTCCACTTATTCTGTCTCCATGACTCACCCTCAACCTCTCTTTCATTCTTTATGGTTAGGTAACATTCTCTTATTTCTCTGTGGATGTTTTTGTTATTCTCTCTCTTCCTTCTTTTTTTTGGCCAGAATCTCCTCTTCTTACCTTTTTTCTTTTCTTAACCAACTAGAATATGGGTTTGATGTATATTTTAAAACAATTATGATATATTTTCCATGGTTTTAATTTTATTGGAGTATTTTGTTTAAAATATTGTAATCATATGTGCAATCTACAAACAATGAAAAAGGAAAAACTCACTTTTAATGCTCCCATTTTGATATATTTTACCATTTTGGTATACTTTCGTGTGTGTGTGTGTGTGTGTGTGTGTGTGTGTGTGTGTTTTGTAAAAAAAACACGGTATGTATTTATACATATTATATATGAGTGATAGTCTGACTATATTAAGTTGGTGCAAAAGTAATTGTGTATTTGCCATTAAAAGTAATGCCAAAAACTGCAGTTACTTTTGCACCAACCTAATAGAAATTATCAAAGACATTATAGCAAATTTTTTTTTAGGAGTTGCTCTTGGGATTATACTATGCAGCTTTAATGTATACTATTGCATCTTTAATGTAATATACTTATTTCTAATAAAATGTGGGAACTTTGTACCAGTTTACCTCTGTTTTCCTCTCCTTTGTACTACTGCAATCACAAATATCACATTTATATACATTATAAACTTAATACAGTATTAGAATTTTTGCTTTTATCAAGCATATGTCTTTTAAAGAAATTAAGGGAAGAAACTTTTAACATCTATACACACACACACACACACACACACACACACACACAGTCTTTTATATTTATTCATACATTTACTAATCACAGTACCCTTCATTCCGTCTTGTGGTTCCAAGTTACTATGTAGTATCATTTCTTTTTAACCTGAAGTACTTATTGCAATATTTCTTGCATGGGCATATCTACTAGCAATTAATTAATTTCTCAATTTCTGTTTATATGTGAATGTTTTATTTTGCCTTTATTTTTGTTGGATATAGAATTGTTGCTTGAAACCCCTCCCAGCAGTTTAAATTTTTGTAGAGATGGGATCTTTTTTTCCTAATGTCTAGTAATTTTTGGTTGAAAATTAGACTTGAAAGTAATATGTTATTGTGACTCTGTGTTTAATTTACCTATTTTCTTCTTCTGAGTATTTTAGGGTTTTGCTCTAGTAGGCAGTTATCTTTTCTAGAGTTTTCTAGACTCATACTGTGAAATGATAAACAACAGATAAACACCTCTACAGTGTTTATCTGCTGATGTTTCAGCTTAGCTTTTGAGTATTTATTGATATTGTCTACTTTTTTAGTACGGCTCCTTAGGAGACTCCTCAGTGTCTGTGTAGTTTAATGGTCAGTCAGTGATTCGGGCAGAGGTCATGGTTGAACACCTCAGGGCGGTAAGGCAACTACACTGCAATCAGGATGTATATGAATTAGGAATACATTCAAAGGTAGAGCAAATTCACAATTCTCCCAGACTTCCAATCTTCATCTGGTTCTTTGGGATCTTCTGCACACATGTATAATTTAGTAGAAAGTCACGAGTGTGTGGGGAGTTTATAATCCCAGTCTTCTATGGCTCTCTCACTTCTAAAATCTTATGCTTAAATGTCTACTTGTTCTGCCACTACCCTGAACTAAGTCTACCACCTCTGGTGCCCAAGCTGTAGGTTTTTGCCATTCAGGCTCTGCAGGAAGTAACATTCCCCAAGCAAGAAGATCAAAATTTGCCATTCTTACTCAAGTGTTAAATAGCACTATGCCTCTGGAATATTTATTAGGTTTTTGTTTGCCTTTGGTTATTTCCTAATGCTCTGAAATGGTTTTTAGTCATTTTTGTCTGTATATATAGTTGTTTTCTATAAAGAATGGGTCTCTTTATCTCCTCTTGTTACCTCTTACTGGAATTAAGATCCATCATTGCTAACATTCAGAATAGTTTCTTCACATCTTTATTCTGTGCATCCATACTATAGTACACATTATATACTGTGTGTGTCTATATATATATATATATATATGTATATATAATCAGTGTGTTCTATATTTGTATCCTGCATCTCACAACAGTTTAGTATTGAGATTTTTTTTTGGTAAATATTTTCATGTAATTTTTGGTAAACTATTTTAATTTTTTTGGAAAAGATTTTGATACAGCCATATTATACTTCAGTATATCAATATAGAAAAATTCAGTTATTTTTCAATGATTAGAAATATACTGGTATATTGCTTTCAATCATTTTTCAATCATTTGCTCTTTTAGATAACATCATGGTGAGCATGATTATGCATAGATCTTTGTATGTATCTTAAATAATTGCATTAGGATAGGTTCTTAAAATGAAAATCCTGTGTCAAAGGGTATGAATATTTTAAATGTTCTTAATACATAGTTCCCTGCCATTTTCTGGATGGTAGGCAATTTTGGATACTTTTTAGTGTTAACATTGTTATTGTTTTTAATAGGTACATTATATCTCATTAAATAGAGTGACCTAACTAGTTCTGTATTGTTGATTGAGGTTATTTCTTGATCTTTGCTATTCTAAAGAATTTTCCGAATATCTGAATGGTCTTAGCTTTTCCATGTTTTAAATATTTTTTCTAGGTCCCCAAATTGAAAACATTTTCTCAAAGAGTATGAGTACCTGAAGGGCTCCATTCACATAATTTTAAATTGCTTTCTTTAATATTATATCAGTTTATAATAACACTAATGGAGTATAAGAATTTTACATCCATATTAGTCTGTTCTAATGCTGCTAGTAAAGACATACCTGAGACTGGGTAATTTATAAAGACAGAGGTTTAATGACTCACAGCTTCACGTGGCTGGGGAGGCCTCACAATCATGGCGCAAGACAAAGGAAGAGCAAAGTCGTGTCTTACACAGCAGCAGAGAAGACAGAGAGCATGTGCAGGGGAACTCCCAGTTGTAAAACCATCAGTTCTCATGAGACATTCATTATCACAAGACCTGCCTACATGATTCAGTTGTCTTCCACCAGGTCCCTCCCACAAAACTTGGGAATTATGGGAGCTACAATTTGAGATTTGGGAGGGGACACAGCCAAACCATATCAACATCATTGGCTAGAATTAGCTGTCATTTATATTTTTCACATTTGCATCTTTTAATAATAATGGCATAGTAAATTCTACAAGAGAAATTTAAGGAGGGAGCTTAACTTGTAGTCTTTTGTGAGTGTGAGTTTCTTATGATTTTTTGTTCTCTTAGGAATTAGTGATTTTGGTATCAACTTACAGGAGCTTTTTTTGAATGAAGCTATTACCATGGTTAAATTTGCTGCTAATAATTTTATTGTCACTATGTTGCCATTTTATTTTAGTTCTGTGTTGCTGGACACTTTTTATATAAAATTAAATATTTTTATGTAGTCAAATCTGTTGGGGTTTTTTCTTTGTGATTTCTTCTGTTACTTCTAAGTCTAAAAATTCAGCCCTTTTCCCATGTGAATTCTTATTCTGTTAGTTTGAACCAAATGAACTTGCTACTTTTATAGTTAACAAATGATGAAGTATCAGTATTTCATATAGTCTAACCTTGAAGTTTGTTTGAAGTGTATTCATTATCCTTATTGGAATATTTTGTTCCTCATGTCCTAACAAAAAAAACAAAATATATGCCAAAAACCTGAATAAGATTACGTTTCTTTTCATTTTGGTACAGTGGTCTTTTTTTTTTTTTTTTTTTTTTTTTTTTTTTTTTTTTTTTTTTTTTTTTTTTTTTTTAGTAAAGTGGGAGTCGTGGTAAAGAGTTAGATTATCATTCCTACACTACCTTACTAATATATTATTTTGTTGCCCTTTTATAATATATATCTTTTAAAGTATATAAAGCAGTACTTTTGATTATATACTTTTATTAATGTAGCAAATTTTATTAATAAAAGTAGAACTTAATTTACATCATTTTTTAGGTCAGCAAAGAGGAGTCACAAAGAGACTAGCAAGAAAGAGAGAGGGATCTCTGATTGTTTTAGAATGAAAGCCCAAGAAACAGTGTATTCATTATATATATTTATCTTACTTTGGCTCTACATTAGAATTTTAAAAGAAATGTAGCATCATAAATTAGGAATCAAGTTTTTGCCAATACTTTTTAATCACCACTAACAACACCCATAGTTTTGAACTTCCAGAAGTAGAGATCATTAGTTATGATGAATTGTAAAGTGATTTTGTGATTATACTAATGTCAACTAAAACATCAGTGTTTGATCATCTGTATCATTTTCACGTATTACTTAAGCCAGTTATTGATTCCAGGTCTCCTGGGGTAAAGAACTATTACATTTATTCATTATAAATTTCACCTCTTAAAATAAATCCTTAACCTCATGGTAGGAGCAGGAGTGGGTGTCAAAAGTTAGATTACAGGCAAAACTTAAATATTTGTGAAATAGACAGTTTTTGCAGTTTTAAAAGCAAATTTAAATATATGAAAATGTGTATTATCAATGTATTTATCCTTAAACGTCAACATTTTTAAATTACTGTTTTTCTTATCTTTTAAAGATTTTTTCTTTTTATCATAATACTCATTTTTCTCTGGTCCATTGAGTCAAATTTTACTTAGAACACAGATAAGATTAAGGATAAAAAAGAAAAATAAAAATTATTACCATTTGCTATGTATTTTTCTAGTTCTTTCTATGATATGCATATTATTTTAAATTTTTGTTTTACAAATCTGGATCATTTAACATAAGCAGTTTTGTAATTTACAGAAATGTAATGTTAGCACTTCTGCATGTTATTAAATGTCTTTGCATTTGAAAAATTGACTATTATCCTACTTCCATCATGGATTCGGATCATAATTTATTTAACCATTCTTCTTTTGGGCATGCTTTTCCATTTCTAGAAACACTGTGATGAGCACACTTGCATAAGTAAGGAAACCAAAGCCCCCAGTCAATACTCGAATACAGTTCTTCTGACATCCAATTAATCTTTTGCCTTTTGCCTTCCTTTATTCCTACCATATAAAACTGGTGAACACTATGAAACATGCCCACTATGCAAATATTCCATCTAGAAAATCCCTCAGTAAATTATTCAAATCAAATTATTTTTTGTAACACATTTATAGTAACATGAAATAAAGTATTTATTTGATCTTTTTTAGTTGGTTAACCTGTATTAGTGTATTAGTGTATATTTTGAACACAGCAGTTCAGACAGCTTGATATTTAATATATGTTTTTTAGGCCAAAACGTATTGTAAAAAACTTTCTAATACTTTTAGCACTTTTCATTGAGTGAAGACAAAGTTTACAAAAAGGTAAGTCTGAAAGCTCTATCAGAGGCAAAGTAAAGTAACTGCATTCAAAGATAGAAATTATAACTTGCAATAAAAACATAGAAAGTTTTATCAAGGGAATTAAAATTCTATGTGAAGTCCGTAAAGCAAAAAGAAAAATAGGTAGACTAGTCAGGTAATAGGTGCTGCAGGAGAGCACCATTCCCTTTATAGCAGTCAAACAAAGGGAGACAAAATAAAGAAGTTGAAATAGAGAATGGGTTTCTTACAAGTAACCATTGTAACACTACAAAAGGATTTTAAAAATGGGAAGTAATATTTTAAACTGAATTCTAAAAGGATCAGGAAAGGCATTTATATAATTGTTTAAAATAATGTATTTTCTAGGACATCCTGAAATGTTAATATTTATGGACTAAAAATGTGCTGATACTTAAAATTGTAGCAAAAAAAGAAGGAGGCTATAAAGATGCTAAATAAAAGAAGATATTAAAGCAGGCTTTAAAACCATATAAAGTTTATTTTTATTATGCCACCACACACTTTTTTATTTTAGAAAAAATTTAGGAACCTTTGAAATTATTTGCATTTTACCTTTTAAAATATGAGCAACTCTTATTGAGTCTAATTTTATTTTAACCTCTGTGTCATGTCTAAAAGTATTAGTAAAAATAACTTGTTTTGTGTGAAATTATTTAAAAATTTTACAAAGGCCAGATATCATAAGTAACTGATACATATTAAAAGCCTTAATTTCTTGCTTTTTTAGGAGAGCCCCTTGGTTTAGCTATTTAAAAAGGTCCCAATTTCAAACAGCGGAATTTTAAGTAAACATTTCTGCCCAGTGGCATAATGTGTAGCCATTACAAATACATTATAGTTTGGTCTGTTGTTTCTTCCCTTTCCTGTTTGCTTCTAATCTTGCATTAAAATAGCCAAGCTTTTTTAATATCTCTTTGCCTATCTAGGCTCTACAGAGTGGAGAGACTTTTCTACTTCATCTATTTAACTTTCATATAATGCTGTTTCCTTTACTAATCTAAGCCTTGACTTCTAATAAAAATTGGTTTGAGTATTGAGGCTCCACTGCTACAGCTACGTTGTAAATAAAGGAAACTGAGAAATGGAGAGGGTACTCATTTTGAAAGAATAAAGAGATGGTAGTCCATAGCATTTTTATAAAGATTTTGAATATTCTATGAATTGTGAAGCAGATCATACTGTATCCAACCACCCAAAGTGGAGGTAGAGAAAGATGATGAAATTTCAGCATTTTTATAACTAAGAATGACTGGACACAGAGGAAATTCCAAGTAGAGTGTTTTGCATGAGTGAAAGCAGAAGGAGGAAAATGCAAGACCTGGTTTAGAAGTAGTCAAAGGCCATGTATTGCTGAAAAGTTGGCTATGAGTATGAAAATGAATGGTTAAAAAAAATAACAGTGGAAGAATAAGTTTGGGATATTATTGATAACATTGAAAATTAAAGTGATAAGTTTATGCTTAACTCTCGAGGTATTTTTTAAGATAACAACTAAATTGGAGCCTTAGTTTGTGAAGATAATAAGCAGCTGTATATGGAATGGAAAGGAAAAGTAGAAAGGTTATAGCTGCAAAAGTCTAGAATTGGAGTCAATAATAGTCTAGATCATGAGTCAGCCTGTTTTTTATAAAGGGTCAGATTTAGAGTTTATGGACCATGTAATCTTTCTCACAACTACTCAGTTCTGCCACTTGGAGCCATAAATAATTTGTAAACAATAAATACAGCTGTGTATTTGGTGTTTTGTTTTTCTCCAAAGTAATTTGTTTAATCGATCAATAGTTAGAATCTATGAAAAATTACCATATCGTTCTTTTGATACCTTTGGAAGGGTCTTGGGAGTTATTGGGCAATGATAGTACAGATTCTGGAACTTTATTCTTGAGGCCTCTAGATTAAGTGCACAGTAGCATCCTCTCAGTCAGGCTGACTGCCAGAGATTTAGAAGCAGCAATTCTGGAGGAGGACTCATTTAATCTGCAACTGTAAGCTCTACTGCCCAAATGATATGCTCTGCACTGACACATCACTTATCTTAGGGCAGATTGTGCCTACTTACTTGTCTTTGCCTGCCTGGGCAATGAGGAAGATGCTACAGTTGTCCTCTGGGTAAGGGCACTGCAGGTCATCTGGGAATAGGTGAAATCCTGTGGTCCTACACCTTCAGAGGCCTGTCCATTCATTGGTCCAGTCTCGGGCTGCCTTTCTTTCCTGGTAACACTGTTTTTGGTTTTGCAGTGGTGGAGGATGAAGATGAGGATTCCTCTGGGAGGTTTTGGTTGTTAGGTAGGGCAATTGAATAGCTAGGCTCCGTGGGATTGCCAGGAAATTCTTTGACCTCCAGCTCCAGAGGGTCACTGGGATGAGACCACACATTGGGGTCATTGCTCATGACACTGAAGCATCTGTAGGTTCCTGCCCATGTGGAGATGAAATGGTACATAAGGAAGACAGCCTTGTGTTCATTTCCCTGGGATGTGGAGCTTTGGTTCTTGGTGGTGTGAAATCCATCTTCTTTGGTGAGAATAAAACCAAATTCAAATTCTGAGAAACACTGCAACTTCATATTCTCTCCTGATGCCACCTCAGTGCCTGGTATGATTGCGAGAAAGGGGTTGTCATAAGTTGTCACCAGCTTCAGAGCTTCACTGAACTCAGATTAGTGGTCTCTGCTTTAGTAGTAACAGTCCTGACCTATCTGGAAGAATCTCTGTGATATTTCTTTTGTTCATCTTCCCACAGTGATTGATTTCTGTTGGAGGGCTCAGGGCTTTCCACTTTACGTATCCTATACGTTTCAGTTCCTGATGGCCCTTGACAAATGGCTGCTTACAGGCTTGTTAAATGAAATCATGGAGCCAGGTGGAGCTGTGATAAGACCCAAGTAGAGCTGTGATAAGGGGGAGATTTCCCTTCTGTGCCTGAGTTATCTGGCATAGATAGGACCCAAGACAAAGTAGGGTAAGAAGAACCACATTTATGATCCTGTGTCTTAACAGGCCCTCTGGCCTCACCAATGCTGCTGTTATGAAGAACAAGTCCTCTGCCATATGCGAAAGACCTGCAGGAAGTTGTAGGAGTGCCCTGCTTCCCACGCGGAGAGCGAAGACATTCCACATCCTCATTCCACCTTCTTCCTCCTGAGTGGGGCTTCAGAAGTACTTGCTATCATGAAGACAGTCATCATCTGGACTTCCAACTAAAATCAGTCCCATGTGATCCCTATTTTCTGTCCCCAATCCCACATCAGCATTTTAATCTTTGTATAAAGCATAGGGTAAGAGAATCTCAGGCTAAGTAACAGGACAGGGAGAACTGCCAATCTGAGAGCTGCTCTGAAATGCTGTGTGAGCTCATGGTCCTTCCTTCTTAATGCTGAGCTTCCATCTCTTTGCATACATAATAGGGGAATGATGATGAGTTCCTGCAAATCTATGATCATAGTGGGTACAAGCTGTCCAGAATAGACATTGCTGGAGAGGTGGTAGAATAATTAATTCCCCTTTCTTCCCTCTCTGTATTCCTAACGTATTGTTAGCACTGAATCTGCCCATGGGGGTCAATTTTGACCTAAACAAGATACCACCGTTATGTTAAGTCCTTCCTGCATTCTAAAACCTACTAATCCTGGCTGAACCTTACTTAGTAACTATACTATCTATTCTCCTGACTAAACAGGTAGCCTTGATGTAAAATCTTACCTTCGTTATACCCTCATGAAGCACTTTTCTCCAAAAATCTGAAGTAATTTAATAGCTAATGCTCTACCGAGTTTTCATTTTATGATTATTACATGGAGAATGATTACATTTAATCTGTATAAAATCTGTGGTAGATTGAACTATTATTCTGAATTTTAAGTCAGCTCTTAATTCATTAGATGCTGAGGCTTTTGTATTGGTATATATTTGTATAGTATACAAGCAGCATCATTTAGCAGATAATAGTATTGGGTCATGAATATGAGCTCTCAAGTCCTCAAGGATATTATAACCTTTGGTTCAGTTTCACCTTTATAGTTTAACATTCTCATCTATAAAGTAAATATATAAAATGGTATTCTTCTCTGTTTTTTAATAAAGACAGATACTAAATAACTTTTTTTTTTTTTTTTTTTTTTTTTGCAAACTCCTTAAACTGTTCAGAGAAAATGTTTGATAAAACTCTTAAGATGAATTTGCTATCAAGAATAGAAAACATGTTCTCGGGTTTTTTCTTTTCTTTTGGTTTTTATTTAAACCAACTTGGTACTAAGTTCTAGAGGCAAGATAAATCTACTTTAGAGCTATTTGTAATATCTCCAGCTTAGACCTTGATCCTAAGAGATAGAATTATAGTAACTGTTAAAATGAAATGTAGCTAGAAATATGATAAGCTGTTGATATGTGTCTCTGTCATAGTGAGATTACATTTACCTTAAAGGAAACTGCACAGTACCTATACTGCAAATATGTTTAGTATTTTTTAAGGTTGTGCATCTGAGAAAGCTTGATTAAAATTAGCTTTTTAGATGATGCTCACAACTTTTAAGGCCGTTAATGGTAGCATCAAAGACTAAAGAGAATTTAGTTTTAACTCTGCATAGCCTTTTCTGGCAATTATGAATGATTAGTTTTATCTTTTTTTCCCTATGAAAGTTAATAAGCAAATGGATCTCAAGCTGTTGTAAGCAGTGTAATGTTATTAAGGACTTAAGATTTTGGGATCTGAATTAAAATTCAAGTTCTGCCACCTTGTCAGCTTTGTCATTTAAGGTAACTTATTCTTCCTCTAAAAGATAGCATTAAGAATGCCTGCCTTGTTAGGAATGTTGTGAGAATTTTGTTAAATAAGGTATGTAAAATGTTTAGCATGGGATCTGGAACATTATAAGCATATAATAAATAGCAGCTATTATATTTTTTCAAAAATGATATTATTTTTCAGGTAGGTAATGTTCTATTTCGAGAATGTCTGTCATGTTGTCTGGGAAAGATATGGCACATAGAAGTTATCACTTATGTGCATTTGGAGCTCTTGAGATCACTTTAAGAATTGCCATTTTATTACCAAATAGTTTGATTAATTAACTTATTTATAATGTAGAGTACGTGGTTTATTATTAGTATGTGTTGTAATTTCTCTTATACCATTATCATTCCCTCAAACATCCAGTTCTTTGAATTGGATAAATTCTTCCTAAGAGTTAGATTTCAGTGAAATTGATAATTCAAAAGTAAATTATGCATGACACTAAGGAGGATTTTACAATTTACAAGGAAGTTTATTTCAAATGTATACTTACTGATCACCAGCTGTATTTCAGGCACTCTCCTAGGTGCTGATGATACAGAAATATAAAACAGTGGTTGCTTTCAAAAAGCTCATAGCCTGGTAGAAAAGACAGACAACAAAACGATTAATTAAACTTAAAGTGGTAAGTGTGCTGATACATGTTTCCCCAGGACATTACAGAAACATAGATCAGGAAAATGTAATCATCAGGAAGAGAGGGAGAAAATAAGCTAAAACTGATGAGATTTTCTGGAAGTGGTGTTCCTTGAGCTGAGCTTTGAAAGAATACTTGTTAGCTAGGAACAGGAGGTTATGGAGACAGAGGCAACGTATACCTTTGTATGTAGAGTGATATGGTTTGACTGTGTCCCCACCAAATCTCAACTTGAATTGTATCTCCCAGAATTCCCACATGTTGTGGGAGGGACCCAGGGGGAGGTAATTGAATCACGGGAGCTGGTCTTTCCTGTGCTGTTCTCGTTATAGTGACTAAGTCTCACAAGATCTGATGGATTTATCAGGGGTTTCTGCTTTTGCTTCCTCCTCACTTCTCTCTTGCCGCTGCCATGTAAGAAGTGCCTGACCGGGCTCAGTGGCTCATGCCTGTAATGCCAGCACTTTGGGAGGCTGAGGTGGGCGAGTCACGAGGTCGAGAGTTCTCGACCAGCCTGACCAACACGGTGAAACCTATCTCTACTAAAAATACAAAAATTAGCTGGGCATGGTGGCATGCACCTGTAATCCTGGCTACTCAGGAGGCTGAGGCAGGAGAATTGCTTGAACCCGGAAGGTGGAGGTTGCCTGGGCAACAGAGTGAGACTCTGTCCCCCCTCCAAAAAAAAAGAAAAAAAGAAATACCTTTTGCCTACCGCCATGATTTTGAGACCTCCCCAGCCATGTGAAACTGTAAGACCAATTAAGCCTTCTTCTATTCCCAGTTTCCGGTATGTCTTTATCAGCAGCTTGAAAACGTGCTAATACAGTAAATTGGTACAAATAGAGTGGGGCATTGCTGAAAAGATACCCAAAAATATGGAAATGACTTTCGAAGTGGGTAACAGGCAGAGATTGGAACAGTGCCGCCTGTGGAGGAAAATGTGGGAAGGTTTGGAACTCTGTAAAGACTTGTTGAATGGCTTTGCCCAAAATATTGGTAGCGATATGGACAATAAAATCCAGGCTAAGGTGGTCTCACATGGAGATGAGGAACTCGTTGGGAACTAGAGCAAAGGTGACTCTTGTTACATTTTAGCAAAGAGGCTGGCGGCATTTTGCCCCCACCCTAGAGATGTGTGGATAATTTAGGGTATCTGGTGGAAGAAATTTCTAAGCAGCAAAGCATTCAAGAGGTGACTTGGGTACTGTTTAAGGCATTCAGGTTTAAAAGAGAAACACAGCATAAAAGTTCAGAAAATTTGCAGCTTGACTATGCAGTAGAAAAAAACCATTTTATGGGGAGAAATTCAAGCTAGCTGAAGAAATTTGCACAAGTAGCAAGGATCCTAATGTTAATCCCCAAGACCATGGGGAAAATGTCTTCAGGCCATGTCAGAGACCTTCATGGCAGCCCCTCTCACCACAGGCCCAGAGGCCCAGGAGGAAAAAGTGGTTTTGTGGGCAGGGCCCAGTTCCCTGTGCTGTGTGCAGCCTAGGGACTTGGCGCTCTGTGTCCTAGGCACTCCAGCCATGGCTGAAAAGGGCCAACACACATCTCCAGCTGTGGCTTCAGAGGTTGGGAGCCCCAAGCCCTGGCAGTTTCCATGTGATGTTAAGCCTGCAGGTGCACAGAAGTCAAGAATTGAGGTTGGGAACCTCCACCTAGATTTCAGAAGATGTATGGAAATGCTTGGTGGCTCAGGCAAGTTTGCTGCAGGAGCAGGACCCTCATGGAGAACCTCTGCTATGGCAGTGCAGAAGGGAAATGTAAGGTCGGAGCCCCCACACAGAGTCCCTAGTGGGGTGTTGCCTAGTAGATCTGTGAGAAGAGGACTGCCATCCTCCAGGCCCCTGAATGGTAGATCTACCGACAGCTTGAACCACGCATGCGAAAAAGCTGCAGACACTCAGTGCCAGCCCGTGAAAGCACCCAGGAAGGAAAATGTACCCTGCAAAGTCAGAAGGGCAGAGCTGCCCAAGACCGTCAGAACCCACCTTTTGCATCAGCATAATCTGAATGTGAGACCTGGAGTCAAAGGACATAATTTTGGAGCTTTAAAGTTTGACTGCCCTGCTGGATTTTGGACTTGTGTGGGCCCAGTAACCCCTTTGTTTTGGCCAGTTTCTCCCATTTGGAATGGTTGTATTTACCCTATACCTGTACCCCCATTGTATCTGGGTAGTAACTAGCTTGCTTTTGATTTTTCAGGCTTATAGGCAGAAGGAACTTGCTTTGTCTCAGATGAGACTTTGGACTGTAGACTTTTGGGTTAATGCTGAAATGTGTTAAGACTTTGGGGGACTATTGGAAAGACATTGTTTTGAAATGTGAGGACATGAGATTTGGAGGGGCCAGGGCGGAATGATATGGTGTGGCTGTGTCCTCACCAAATCTCTACTTGAATTGTGTCTCCCAGAATTCCCACATGTTGTGGGAGGGACCCGGAGGAGGAGGGGAGTAATTGAGTCACTATCATGATTGAATCATGATAATGAATAAGTCTCATCTGATCTGATGAGTTGATCAGGGGTTTCCGCTTTTGTTTCCTCCTCATTTTTCTCTTGCCGCCACCATGTAAGAAGTGTCTTTCACGTCTTGCCAGGATTCTGAGGCCTCCCTAGCCATGTGGAACCATAAGTCCAATTAAACTTCTCTTTGTTCCCAGTTTTGGGTTTGTCTTTATCAGCTGCATGAAAACAGACCAATGCACAGAGATAATATATTTTTATTAACATGCATGGCTATGTGACTTTCAGCAAGTTATTTTACTTCACAAGATTATTGTCAGTATTAGAAGATATGATAGACCAGCTTCCAGGCATGATGGAGTAACAAGGATCATATTTACTCTCCAACTTGAAACAACTGAAAAACTTGACAAAATATTTGAAAAAACAGCTCTCAAGACAGTGAGCATTAAATATGAAGGATGATGATTCCTGAGAGATGGGAAAAATGAGATGATCCTATGATTGCCTAGTAGAGAAAGTTTCTAGATCATGCTACAAAGAGGAGAAACACAGGCAGAGCCTGGTGGTCTCCTTGAGTTGAGAAGGTGGAGCAGTGAAACCAGAGAGGCCAAAGCATCTGGGATTCACAGAACATGTTACCAGAGAGGAGTGAGCTGCAGATCTTCACAGGGTGCCCCTTGAATATCTAGCAGACTACTAATCAGTACATGCATAAGAGGAAACTGAAGCTTGGGCACCTGAAATGATTAGTGGGAACAACTGCTACTCACACAGAGTTGAGAACAATTTCTGTTCTCAACAGCCTTCATGGTGTTTAAAATAGAGTACTAAAAACTGTCTTCCCTTAATACTGGGGGGAAATTATAGATGTAAAGCTGTTCTGGTCCTGCCTAACAAAGCAGTATGCAAAGCAATCAAACTACTTTCCAAGTACTTTAACTGCATCACAGAACAAAATTCCAAGTCTACTTATAGGAATATGAAAATATCCGGCACTGACACAATAAAATGTCTGACATCCTATCAAAAATGACCAAAGGTGAGAAAATACAACATATTAAAGAGAAAGCAAGAAGATATACCATATGTTAAAGAGAAAAATCAGGTGAAACTGACCCAGAATTGACACAGTGATAGATTTAGTAGACAAGGACATTATTAATAGAGTTACTATAACTGTATAGCACCTGATCAGAGAGCTGTACTAGAAGGAGTGAACATATTAAGTAGAGACATGGAAACTATTAAAAAAAAATTCTAGACACAAAGGCTATGCAGCTGAGATGAAAAATAAACTGGATAAGATTAAGGGATATGATACATTGAAGAAAATGGATTAGTGAGCTAGAAGACCTAGCAAAAGGAACGATCTAAAATGAAACTAGAGAGAAAAAGAAGGCTTAAAAAAGAAGAGCATTTGTGAATTGTACAACTTTACATAGCCAACCATACAATATACATGTAATTGGAGTTGCCAAAGGAAAGGAAAGGAAAGGAAGCAGCAGAAAAAATGAATAATGACTGAAAAATTTCCAAATTTGATAAAAACTATAAATCAACAGACTCAAGCAGCTCAATGAACCCCAAACACACACACACACAAAAAGATGAATGAGGCTGGGCGTGGTGGCTTATGTCTGTAATCCCATCAGTTTGGGAGGCTGAGGTGATCACTTGAGGTCAGGCCAACATGGTAAAACCCCGACTCTACAAAATATACAAAAATTTGCAAGGCATGGTGGCATGTGCCGGTAATCTCAGCTACTTGGGAGGCTGAAGCAGGAACATTTCTTGAACCCATGAGTCTAAGGTTGTAGTGAGCTGAGATTATGCCATTGCACTCCACCCTGGCCTACAGAGTGAGACTCTGTCTCAAAAAAAGAAAAGGAAAGAGAAGATGAATGATGAATGAAATTACATCAAGTCATATCGTAATTAAATTGCTTTTTAATACCAGTTATGGGAAGAAAATCTTAAAAGCAGAGAAAAATATATGCTTACTATTATGCACAGAGGAGTGCAAATACGTATGAAAGCAGATTTTTCATTGGAAACAATACAAACCACAGACAGTAAAGTAACATCATTAAAAGACCAAAAGAAACATTTTATAAAATTTGAATTCTGTGCCTTGAGAGAGTATCTTTCAAAAATGAAGGCCAAATGAATATTTTTTAAAAGACACACAAAAAACTGAAACAACTCATCACCAAATAACCTGCACAACAAGAGATGTCACCGTGTGCCTTTTTAGCATTAGGAAAATGATACCTGATGAAAATCTGGGTTAACATAAGAGAATAGAGAGTGATGGAAATGCTAACCACATGGATAAATACGTCTCTTTAAAAGATAACTTCTTAAAGCATCAACAACAGTGTTTTGTGGAGTTTATAGCAATATATGACAACAATGACATTAATACTAAGGAAGCTTGGAGGGGAGAAATAAAAGGAGAATTGTAAGGTTTTGGTAGTGTAGAAGAAGTGGTATAATGAAGAATTATGACTAATAAGCCAACGAGGAATATAAAATAGCATTATAAAATACCCAATCTAGGCCAGGCACAGTGGCTCACACACTACACTATAGTGTAGTTATTCTTGTAAAACAGATTCTAATCTGGGTATAGATAGAGTCATACATTTAATACTGGTAAAGATACCTAGAGATATGATGGGAAGAGGGGCTGTATTTGGAAGACTTAACAACTTTCTTAACAAATCAAAATTTAGCATTTAATAGTAAATTTCAGACACTTGCATAATATGTAACTGTACATGCAATACCATATTTGATGTGTATTAGATATTTTGGAAGAATTTTGCAAAAACATTAGCTTCTTTTAGAATTC
Organism: Plecturocebus donacophilus; assembly: GCA_004027715.1. Lineage (NCBI taxonomy): Eukaryota > Metazoa > Chordata > Mammalia > Primates > Pitheciidae > Plecturocebus > Plecturocebus donacophilus. The sequence continues at coordinate 74,980 of PVKP010007001.1, forward strand.
CCTTTTAGAATAGCTATGAAAAATAAATTTGCTGAAACCACTTATTAAAGATTATAGAGATTTCTGGCTGGGCATGGTGGTTCATGCTTGTAATCCCAGCACTTTGGGAGGCCAAGGCAGGAGGATCACCTAAGGTCAGGAGTTTAAGACCAGCCTGGCCAACGTGGTAAAACCCCCATCTCTACTAAAAAATACAAAAAAAAAAATTAGCCGGGCATGGTGGCAGCCACCTGTAGTCCCAGCTACTCAGGAGGCTGAGGTAGAGAATCACTTGAACCCAGGAGACAGAGTTTGCAGTGAGTCAAGATTGTGCCACTGCACTCCAGCCTGGGTGACAGAGTGAGATTCTGTCTCAAAATATATATATATATATATATATATGTGTGTGTGTGTGTGTGTGTGTGTGTGTGTGAGAGAAGGCAGAAAAGTAAATTGCAATGTGGTAGATTAATAATTATAGTAAGTGTATGTTGGTCTAAGCAATTCAATTATAAAGCACAGTTTTTCAGAGTGTAAAATAAAGCAAGATTCAACTACATGCTACTTACTTAAAAAAATACACTAAGTATATAAAGACATTAGCAGGTAGAAATGATGGAAAAAGATAAACCAGGCTAAAACTTAGTAATGTTAAGATGTCAGTCCTCCCCAGATTGATGTGTAGAGTTGGTTCAGTCCCATGCATGCTCCCAGCAGGTCTTTTAAAAAAATAAATGGACAACTTTATTCTAAAAATTGGGAATGCAAAGGAACTAGAAGAGCCAAAACTACATTAAAAAAAGCAAGTTAGAGGAGTTACTCTATCTGATTTCAAGAGTTAATATAAAGCAATAATAATCAAGACAGATTGGCATCATTATTCACATCAATATTGACATCACTATTGACAAATAGATCAATGGACCAGAATTAGAGTCTAGAAAGAGACTCATTGTATATATGTGTATATATGGTAAATTGATTTTTGAGAAAAATGCCAAGTCAATTGAGTGGAGAAGAGATAGTCTTTTCCACAGATGGTACTGGAACAATTGGATAGCCATATATAGTACCCAAATAAAAAAGGTTTTTAGTGCACAACTTGCACTGTATTAAAAAATTAACTGAAAGTGATTCATAGAATTTAATGTAAAACAAAACTACAAAACTTCTAGGTATAAATACAGGACAGATCTTTGTTAATCCAGATTAGGTAAAAATTTCTTAAATATACCACCAAAAAAAGCATGATTCCTAAAAGAGGAAATTGGCAGAGTATGGTGGTTCATGTCTGTAATCCCAGCACTTTGGAAGACCAAGGCTGGCAGATCCCTTGAGCCCAGGAGTTTGAACTGCAGTGAGCGACTATCCTGCCACTGCACCCCAGCCTGGATGACAGACAGAGCCAGATCCTGAAGAAGAAGCAATAGAAGCCGAAGCAGAAGGAGGAGGCGGGGGAGCAGAGAGGATTTCATCGAAAGTCCAATTGGATTTTGCATATAAAATTTGCAAACTCTGTATGAAATAATATTACTTTTGTTAAAGAACTCTGAAAACTCAATTTTGAGAAAACAATCTAATAAAAATTGGCAAAAGATTTGGACATCCATTTTACCAAGGAAGATATATGGATAATTAGTATATGAAAAGATAATCAACGCCATTATTCATTAGGGAAACATAGACCACAATGAGATACCACTACACACCTACTAGAATTTTGAAATTAAGAAGACTGACTCTACGAAGTGATGACTGGGATGTAGAACAACTGTAACTCTCATATCCTACTTTGGAAATAGCTTGGTAGTTTCTTAAAAAGTTAACATATATTTGTCATATGACTTAGCCATCTCAATTCTATATATTTATCCAAGAGATATGAAAGAACATATTTATACAAAGATGTGCAGCTGAATGTTCACAGCATGATTTATAATAGCAAAAAAAAAGAAATAATTTGATATTTATTGATAGATGAATGCATAAATTATGGTATATTCTTTCAGTGGAATACTACCCAGCAATAAAATAGAATTAATTATTGATTAGACACAACAACATGGATAAGTTTCAAACTAATTGTGTGCTGAGCATAAAGCCCAACTATATTAAATATGTACACTTTATTGTAGTTCAATTATACCTCAATAAAGCTGTCTGAAACTGTTTTAGAAAATGATAGAAATAACACATGTACTTGGCACAATGTAGACATTTTAGTAAATAGTAGCTTCTTTCTTTACATTATTATTTTGATTCTCTAATTATATTGTAAGATACTTGAAGTCAGGAACTATATCTGTTCATCTTTTTATCCTAAACTTATAACACAGTACCTTATATAGAAGATACAGTTTATAAAATTTTTTGAACAAATGAAAGTAATAAATTTTGGATGATTGCATGTAATGACAAGACTCTATAAAGGGCCCAATAGTACTCTAGCACCATTTCCCTACAAGATTTGAGGTTATTTCAACTGTACATTCTCTTCTAACACAGGGTTCCAATTACTCTAAGTAGGTTAAAGATTATTTTATATTCTTTTTGTATAAAAAGAACATATGATAATATGGAATTGAGGATAATATTCAAAAGCCTAAATCTAATCTTAAATCTGATCTTAATTTCTCTTTTTTTCCTTGAGATGGAATCTTACTGTGTCTAGAGGCAAGAGTGCAGTGCACAATCATAGCTGACTGCAACCTCAAACTCCTGGGCTCAAATATTCCTCCCGCCTAGCCTCCCAAGTACCAAGGACTACAGGCTTGTACCACCATGGCTGATTGTTTTTTTTGTTGTTGTTTTGTTTTGTTTTGTTTCGTTTCATTTTGTTTTGTAGAGATGGGATCTTGCTTTATTGCCCAGGCTGATCTTGAACTCCTAGCTTCAAGTAATCTTCCTGCCTTGGCCTCCAAAAATGCTGGATTACAGGCATGAGCCACCATGCCCACCCCAATGTTGTTTCTCTTTTTTTTTTTTAATTTTAAATTTTTGTGATTACATAGTAGGTGTATATTTTTATGAGGTACATGGAATATTTTAATATAGGCATGCAATGCCTGATAATCACATCTGAGTAAATAAGATATCCATTCCCACAAGCATTTATCTTCTGTGTTACAAGTAATCCAGTTATTATTTTAAATTTAATTTTCTTTGTTACCCTTAGTTTTGAATTTTTGAAACATTGCCCATCTAATTTGTTTCTAAGTTGGAGTTCTCTTTAGCTCAGTCACAATCTTTTCTTTCAGACTTTCTACTTTTCTCTTGTTAACAGTCTCAAAATTGTTGTTGGCAGATGGAATGACTTTAGCTTCATCAACTTTCAGAATTTCCATAGTAGTGGCCAGGGGTTTAGGGAGCTGAATATGAATGGACGTGAGAAAGGTAAACAAATGGTTTCAATAGTTTATATAAGGATAGACTTCTCGCTTATCATTAATATATACTCATGGGTGTTTCAAAGGATTATGCTGGTTTTGAATATATACTTTGACAATATTTTGAGAATCAAGACATGCGGTAATTTATAAGGAACTCAAGGAGTAAGAATAAATTCAGAGTCAGAAAAAAGTCTAGACATTGAGAATGGTCATCTCCACAAGCCATCATAAGACTGACCTATCTTTTGGGCAATCTTAGAAGTTTTTGTGTGTTTTTTAAAAATTATTTTATTTTATTTTGGAGTCTGAGGGTACATGTGCTTTTTTATTACATGATTATTACATGTATAATGGTAGGGGTCAGATTTCTAGTGTACCGTGATCCACATATTGGACATTGTACCCAGTAGGTAACTTTTTACCCCTTACTAACCTCTGAACCTCCTCTCTTTTGGAGTCCCTAGAGCCTGTTTTCTCCATTCTGATCTCCATGTATACCATTTGTGTAGCTTGGCTTCCATTTATAACTGAGAACATGTGATATTTGACTTTCTGCTTCCATGTTAGCTCACTTAAGATGATGGCCTATAGGTTCATCTAGTTTGCTGCAAAGGACATGATTTGGTTCTTTTTTTATGGCTGCATAGTAGTCCATAGTGTACATATACCATATTTTCTTTATCCAGTCAACTACAAGTGGACACTTAGATTGGTTTCATGACTTTGATATTGTAAACAGTGCTGCAATAAACATACGAGTTCAGGTGTCTTTTTTATAGAATGATCTCTTTTTCTTTGGGTAGTGGGATTACAGGATTGAATGGTAGTTTTCTTTTTATTTCTTTGAGATAGCTCCTGTTTCCCACAGAAGTTGAACTAATTTAAATCGCCATCAACAGCATGTGAGCATTCCCTTTTCTCTGCATCCATGTTAACTAACATCTGTTGTTTTTTAACTTTTTAATAATAGCTGTTCTGAGTGGTGTAAGATGGTATCTCCGTGTAGTTTTAATTTGCATTTCTCTGATGATTAGCTCTGCTGAACATTTTTTTCATGTGTTTGTTGGCCACTTGTATTTCTTCTCTTGAGAAATGTCTGTTCTTGTTCTTTGCCCAGTTTTTTTTTTTTTATTGCATTTTAGGTTTTGGGGTACATGTGAAGAACATACAGTATTGTTGCATAGGTACACACGTGGCAGTGTAATTTGTTGCCTTCCTCCCCTTCACCTATATCTGGCATTTCTCCCCATGCTATCTCCCCGCCACCCCCCCCCCCCCCCCC
>PVKP010007002.1:0-79609 GCA_004027715.1 Plecturocebus donacophilus
GCAGAGACGGGGGGATAGAGAGTAACACCAGAGACAAAAGGATACAGAGAGTAACACCAGGGACAGGGGACAGAGAGTAACACCAGGGACAGGGGACGGAGAGTAACACCAGGGACAGGGGACACAGAGTAACACCAGGGACAGGGGACGGAGAGTAACACCACTTCTCCAGGTGCCTTTGGGGGATGCTGCCACCTCTCCCACCCCAGAGCCAAGTCACCAGAAGTCCCTTCCCAGGAGCCCCAGAGCCTGGCAGCTGGGATTGGCCCAGTATGGCTCTGGCACCCTGTTCACTGGCTCTGCACCTTGGGACGGGTGCCCTGGTGTTCCCACCCCGGTTTGCCGTCTGGACAGTGGGACCCTGCCTGTCCCCGGCACACGAGTGCATGGAGCCCTGGACTCCAGCATGTCATCGGCACTCGGTGTCAGCCCCCATCACTGTTTCCTGGTGTTCCTGCCCTGGTTTCCTGTCTGGACAGTGGGACCCTGCGTGTCCCTGGCACAGGTGCGCACGGAGCCCTGGACTCCAGCGCGTCTTCGGCACTCGGCATCAGCCCTTGTCAGCGTTTCTTTCGTCGTGGTCCATGGACGTAGTGGATATTTCTTTGTTTATCCACAGCCCACTATCTTGCCTTACCTTCTGGGAAGACTTTTTAAATAGCTTCCCATGTTGAGAGGAGTTAGATGATTAATCAAATATTTCATCACATGCAGTTTTCCTTAGCTTGCAAAACTCTTTTGACACATTTGGTGAAATCTTGGAGGCACCTTTCCAGGGACTCCTGTGGTCACTCTCACAGTTTCATTCTGTCACTTTCTAATGCAGTGTCCTTTGGAAGTCTTTTAAATTAAGCACCATCATTTAAAAATAAGTTTTGTAATGTGCAATTTCAGGTCAGTTCTTTCACGTTGTGTTTTAGGCAGTGGCTCCTCACCTGTGAGGAGTCAAAAGGGTTCACACAGCTTTCCAGGGTGGCCTTTGCATTTATTGGAACTATTAAGAGCTGGGCCTGCTTTGGCCCTGATTGAAACACAGTGTGTGTGAGGCCTTGTGTGGCTTAATGTCTTCTGCAGGGCTAGAAGTCATTTTCTGCTCTTCCCCAAGCTTCCTCATCCTGTCTGCGCTCCGCTGTGCTGAGTGTTCGCTGCGGGCGACCGTCACACTGTCTGGCACAGGCCCCCACGGCCACAGTGCAGGCTCCATGCAGCGGAGCCTGCAGAACAGCAGAGCCTGACCTCCTAGCTGCTCTTCCTTCTCAGGGGAGCAGAAAGCAGAAGCCTGTTATTAGAGCCGTGCTAGCCCAGGAAGCCTCTGAACAATGTTTAATTTAGGAATCAGCTCCTACCAACTGCCCATTTTTAGGATGTGTTAGAGTTTTTTGTGATTTTTTTTTTCTGCACGGAAGCTACTGTACTGGCTCTGAGTCACTGTCATGGGATTCACGTTGCCCCAGCGGGAGGTGGCAGAGGAGGAGGGCTGCACAGAGTCTGTGGCCGAGATAATGAAGGGTTTGTTGCCTCTCAGGACAGCGAGTTCAAGCTACTTGTAATTGTCAGTGTAAATAGTGACCTGCTGAGAACACAGCTGTAATTCAAGGTGCATAGTTGTTGTCATAGTCGATATCCGGTACCTGCATCTACAGTGATGGTGCCCATCTAGCAAAAGTGCCAGGTGAGGGGCTGCTCCCGGTGCCACTCCCGGAGGGCTGGGCAGCTCCTGCCTAACACGTGCTCCTGGGTCCAGGCCGCCAAGGTCGTGCTGCCGGCCAGGGCTTCAGCTGTGGGTGCAGCGGGTACTCAGAGCACCGAGCGCCTCCCTTGTTTGCTTCTGGGGCGCAGCACACCTCCCCCACTCTGTGCTGTTCACCTCTGTCTTCACAGCTTCCATAGTTTTCCCGTGGCTGTCCCAGGTGAGTGCTTGGGGGAGGGTTCATGTGTTGGTCAGGTTCTCTCCAAACCCTCCCTGGCTGGTGGCTCAGCAGGTCCCTTTCAGGTGAGTAAACCAGCTTTGTGCCTGCATATTCAGGATACTTGTCAGGGGGCCTCATCAGGGCAGAGCAACAACGATGCTCACCCCCCCACAAGACTTTGGAGACTTTCCTGGAGAGACTCCAGCTAGGTCCAGAGGGGCCTCGCGGGTCCCTGCGGCTAGTGGGAGTGACTTCCGAGCTACTGGAGCCCCTCTTTGTGTTCCTACACCCCACAAAGCCACTCACAGGAAAGTGCCATGCTCCGGTTCCACACGCCTCTCGAGTGGGGCACACGCCTGGACGCCACCTTCCTCAGTGGGCGCCCACTTCCTCAGGCTGTGCACTTGTGTTTGGGGCCCCTGGGGCACTCATGGCTGTGATTCCTGCTGCTGTCTGTGGGCTCCCCTAGACTGTCCCACCAGCAGCGTGAGGGCCTCGTTGGCAGCCACCAAGGAGGTGGCAGTCCGGCTTTGGTCCTACTCAGTCCTTCTCGACTTTGGTGACAGATGACAGCAAAGTTTCAGCTGGGAGCCCCAGTCTTTCTCTGCTCTGAGATCGTACAGATCCCGCCATCCATGTGTGGGGGACCTTGCCATGCTTTCACCACTCTGGTCAGGGGTGGTGTTCTTGGGCCTGGCAGCTCCTGAGTCCTCTTCAGCTCAAGGGCTCCGGGTGGGTCCTGGGTGCAGAGAGAAGGAGCCGGGTGGCGCTTCCATTCCAACTGTGTTGGCCTCATCTTCTGCCTCTTGTCTCTAAATATCATTTGCAAAGTTTACCAGACGAAAACTCAGAAGGTGTTTTTAATGACTGTAATCTGTTAATGCCAGGGAAGCAAAGTCTGTTGGACTCTTATATCCACCTGACCTCTCACCATTGGGGCTGATTTGGGCAGTGTTCATAGGGGCATGGATGCAAGGGGTAGTGGCCAGCCCTCAGCCCTGCGTCCCTCCCCTCCTCCCCTCAGCCCCACAGCATTCTGGTTTCATCCCCTTCCCCACATGCGTCCTCACGAAAACCCAAGTGCGTCTGGAGGGTGACGCCTGCGCCTGTTCCCGTGATCTCCCTGGCCAGCCCGGCTGCAGTCCCCCTGGCAGGTGTCCATCTGGTGCAGCCTCTGTGCCATCTCATGCCACCTGATGCTCGTGCTCTGGAATCTTCACTCGCATACTCCGTGCAGCCACCTCACAGGCTCCCTGGGGACGGTGACAATGTCCCATGCCTGTCGGAATGCTTCTCTGTCCACCGAATATTCCAACACAGAATCATTCCTCTGTTATTATTTATGCTTTGCTATGCAGAACTAGAATAAAGAAAAAAGAGAATTTAGACATTATAGCCATCAGACTGAAGCTGGATAATTACATTAGGGAATTAAATGAGAGCATCTGAGCTTCTCGAGGTCTAGTTCCCCATGTTCGTATCCCTATCACCCCACATCCAGTGTCTAGCACAGCTCTTGGTCTAGTAGTTGCTTGGTAAATGCTTACTGAATTGAACTGGACTGAGCTTAACATTCCTACCCAGAGTTAGAAGCCAGTCCCTGAGCAAACTGCATGTAATGTGAGTTTTATGTTACCGTGGTAAGGGGTATCCTAAACGTCATAATTCCAAGTCAATACTGGGTATTTGTCAAATGGACTCAAGTACAGAGAGGCAGTGGACCATCTGGCAGAAGTGCAAGGCATGGTGCTTTAGGTCCAGGTCCCCAATATCAACTATGAAAATAAAACATTGTCAACTCCAATTACAGCCCTGTCCTCAGCTGGTCACTGTTTACTCTAACAATTATAAACAGCTTGAGCTCGCTGTCCTGAGAGGAAACACACCCTCCATTCTCACTGCAATGCAGCTGCTTTGCTGGATGGAACGTGTTCATCCTCCCCCCGTCTCCTCCCCTCCCCTCCTTCCCTCCGTCTCCCTCTCTTTTCCCACCCTATCTCCCCCCACCTTCTCTCCTGGGTGAGGGCCGGAAGAGAAGAGACTTCAGGAATCTTCACCTTTGTCCAAGCAGCTTGGGGGCAACATCAACAGCTGTGACTTGGAAGCCCCAGCAGGTGCCTCGGCAGTGATTCTAACAGGAACCCTAGAATCATGTCTTTCTTTCATGTGTCCCAAAGGCTGGAGGACACGAAGTGAAATGACTATCCATGCTCAGTCCTGTGATTTTATGTATTTATTGGACTTATTTTGACTGAAATTAAACTAAATTATACACAAAGAAGGTAGAGCATTAAAAACAAACAGGCTATGGTGTTTGCAAAAAAAACCAAAACCTTTTGGTTTGTTTGTTTGTAGACCTTCACAGACTCTTAGGTCACACGTTTCAGTTTATCAGCAAATGACATCCTTTCCGGAAGCCGTGTCAGCCTCTTGGTTGATGATGTCAGCCACGGTAGAAGCACTCCGCAGGCCCCATACTCAGCACCTTGGCGTGAGCTCCTGCAGTCTTTTGTTCATGCCTATCACAGCCCTGTGCATTGGGCTTCCTCCTTATCCACATGGGAGGATGGAGGATGGAGGTGGAAGAGTAAGTGACCATTGGGATCATATGAGGGGTCTCCCCCGAGGTAGGGAGTGGATCTGGCCCAGGACCTCTGTGCCCTTTGAGTCCTTCCTCCTCTTCCTCTCTGTGACTCTGACTCGGGCTGCAGGGACAGCTGTGAGCATGTACAGAGCATGTGTGCACGCCCTGGGGGTGTGTGCTGGTGTTGGCAGGGACAGACATGAGTGTATAGAGAGTGTGTGTGCAGGGGTGTGTGCTGATGTTGGCAGGGACAGATATGAGTGCATACAGAGTGTGTCTGCACGCCCCGGGGGTGTGTGCTGGTGTTGGCAGGGACAGATGTGAGTGCATACAGAGCGTGTGTGGATGCCCCAGGGGTGTGTGCTGGTGTTGGTAGGGACAGACATGCGAGCATGTGCAGAGTGTACGCCTGGGGGTGTCTGCTTGTGTTGTTTTGTAAGCGTAGAATACATGGCCTGGTGCGTCGGGCAGGCCTGCTCGCTTGCTGAGTCCATCAGTGGCCCTCCGGTCGGGGTCTCCATCTCTGTGGACCACACTCAGATGTCTTGAGGTTTCAGATTCTTCTTTTCCAGGTACTTGGGTCTCCTCAGGACCAAATATCAGAACCAGTCAACTGCAAACTGCAAGAACATTCACATGCGTCTTCAGTGGGAAAAACAAAAATAACTGGAATAATTCTGCAACATGACCTCATGGTTAAGCCGTTAGATAATCCAGCCAACAAATTGAATCACTTTAAAATTCAAACCAATTAAAATGGTTTTGAGAGTTGCAGAGTTTTACTGCTGAACTTTGAAATAATTGAAGCTTGCTTACACACCAGGTTTGGCAATAACTTTCAGTCAAAAGGAGCAACCTTCTAAATCCAGCGTAGATGAGAGGCTCCTCCTGACACAGGAAGAGACGGTGGCCCTTGACTGTTCCCCTGTGTTCAGATACTTGGTCATTTTTTTGTATCCTAATCATCACTTCTGCTTTTCCACTTCAAACTAAAGAGAGTTTAGTTCTGTTTAGGAGAAACTGTGTTTAGTAGTTTCTTTTCATGGTTTGCTTAATCTCTTAAGTCTGTTGCTTAAATTTACCCAGATGGACATTAGTATGAAGGTGCCATAACCCAGGGTTTCTCCCTCCCTGCCCCAGGAGGCCCCTAGGCATGGGTGCTGGGGATCCAGCCCCTCTCCTCTGGGTGTTGTTTTGAGTCGGATGTAGGTTTGGCTCAGAGGAGAAAACAGGCCTCCTGTTTAGGTGCCTCTGACTGCTTGCTTGTGAAATGTTTAATGATAAGGCACCTTCCAGGCTATTTACACATTGATAGTTGTAGCTTGAAGTATCACTGCAGTTGTGAGAACAAGAAACACTCCCATAAAGTAGACAGGAAGAAAAAAAGCCATACAATTTAATAAAGCACAAATAAAATGGTGTTATAAGAATGTACAGTGGGAAGGGCTCTCAGTCCAGCCCGATCTGCTGTGGCTTCCTCCTGTAAATTCGTTTAGCCACATGTGGCCCTGATGGGAATCACTGCTGTGAATATCCAGAATGTTCTTCGAGGCCGACACCTGGGCTGTGCCAGCAGCTGTGTCTGATTGGGCGCCATGTGGGTGATGTGCGTAGCGCAGGCGGGCGGGGCCAAAGGGGTGGCGATCCGTGCACTCACCACGTGCAGCTCTTCTAGTGATGAAGTAGCTTGTCCACCTGGTCCACTTAAAGTACAGGGAACCATCTGCGGGAACCGACACAGGAGCTGCCATTTTTATCCAGGGCCCTCTGGCGCTGCAGAGCCGGAGCTGCTGACCCCTGGGCCCACGGGGAGGCACCAGAGGTCTCTGCTGGGCCATGGAGGTCCTCGGGCAGGTGGTCGGTCACTCATTGCTTGTGGAGTGGTCCATGACCCGTGAGTTTAGTCCTGGGGTCTGTGTGGGTGAGGGTAACCAGGTTCACAGCGGCGGGCACGGCCCCTTGCACAGGTGACGCTAGTTAAAGTGGAATCGTATTAGCTAGCACGGGAGCTCGTGAGGAGCCGGGAGGGGGTAGGCCTGGTTCCTGCGTGGAGCCTAGGCTCCCGATGTTCTGCGTCTTCCTGTTGAGGGGCCGTCAGGGCCGCTGTGGGCCCTGGAGACAGTGGGTGCCATGGACCCAGGGATACGGAAGCACCTCGAGGCTGAGGGAGGCGAGGAGATAGTCGCTTCCCTGGAGCCAGCCCTGCCGACACCTGGACGTTAGCCCATGGGACCTGTTTGGGACTCCAGCTTCCAGAAATGTGAGAAAATTAGTGTTGTTTAGGGTGCTAAGTTTGGGGTGAGTTCTTACAGGAGAAATAGAAAACTAGCACAGGAAGGTGTACACAGTGAAATGTGATTTATCCAGGAGTTCACAGTGGAGTTGGAGGAGGGCCTCAGAGTTCTGGGAACTGTGGTTTTACCGAAGGAAAGGGGCTTACCATGCCTTTCCTCACGTAACTGAAGGTAGAGCTTGGGAAGGAAGGGTGTGCCTGCCACACAGCCCAGGAGGCAGTGACTAGAATTCTGATTTTATCTTGTCTTGCGGGGACTAGGCCACAGTCAGAATATGGTGAAGGCTGAAAAAAGCTTCCTGTGGCTGGAGCTGGAAAAAGGATTTGGAAGTACTTTTGATGTTTTCTACACAGACCCATCTTTTCAGGTTTTTAGTTCTGGAAAAAGGGAGTAGCCAAGCACACCTTGGCGAGGGACAGTATTTCTGGCAGTGGTGTGGCTTCCGCCCCGATGCAGTCATGTGGCTGAGCAGTGGGGGAGGGCCCTGGTCTGCATGGGCTTGTGTGGACTGTGGTTGTTTTTGGGAAGCCATGGGATGTTGTCCTGAGCACTTATTGTGACCTGGCAGAGGCTCTGTTCCCAAATAATGAATTATTCCACGATTTCAGAGCCTGTGGCTGAGTGATAGTCTTTTAACTTAGTGGCATAAAAGCAAACAAAGTATGTCATGAGTGTCTAAAAATCATTATTTAGTCATAACTATAAATTTATACGTGGCTTTGGGGTGGGGTGAAAGCCACCGTCACCTGGCGTGGATGCTGCGTGGTATTTTTAGCGTGGTGGGCGCCTGCGCTCAAGCCTTGAGCCCCGTCTGTGGTGCGAGCAGCAGCTGTGCATTTGAGAAATGTGGGCAGGTCAGCTCGATCCTCCAGGGGCCTGCGGGTGCCCGGGTGAGGGGCCTGGGACGAGGCCACATCAGTGGGAAGGAGCTTGGTTTTGTCTCAGCAGATGTGTCTGCCTCTACAGGACAGCAAGCCTTCTAGAACCCAGTTTTCCTTTGGTCAGCTAATGCCAGAAAAACAAACAAACCTGTTTCTTAAAGAGATTGTTGTAATTTACATTAATGAACCATTTGATGATACATAAGAAAATGCTGTCTGGTAAAGGCATGAGGCCTTACAGCTTAGCAGATATGTAACTCACATGTTATAATTGAATCAAACTGTTGAAGACATTTGTTTCACTTGAGGGTTTTAGCATTTTATGCGCAAACCAAATGTCAGTAGCATTTTGAAGAGTATTTTGGAATTTTAAAGATGCAATCACAGAGTGGGACAGTGCTAGGTCCTGGGATGCTGGTGACCTCAAGCTCTTGGAGCTCACAAGCGAGCGGGATTCCTAAATTATCACACCTGCACTCCTGGACGTCAAAGTGGATTTCTGTAGGTGAGGCATTAGTGCAATAAGGAACAGATGAGTGCCCTTGGAGGGTGGTTTCTGAGCCTTCTTCAGAACTGCAAGTGGGAAGGTACCCCAAGGGGAGGGGCGGTTACCCCCTCGTGTGCTGCATGCCATGGTATGGCTGTGCATGGTCTCAGTCTCCACAGCCACCCTGGGAAGTGGGTTCAGTTACCATCCCCATCTCACATTTGGAAAACTGAGGGGCTCACATCACAGCTAGGGGTGGAACTAATGTCTCAGGCAGGACGTTAGCCCTAGAACCTAGCTTTTACCCGCCTGGCTATTTGCAGTGGGGTAGCCATGGGTGGGGAGCCATGGGTGGGGAGAAGCGTGCGAGGCAGTTGAGGGCAGAGGTCCTGCACTTCAGAGGGTGGCTGAGAAACCAACACAGTAGAGAGGGAGCAGGAAATAAGCCAGGTTGGAGGCACGGAGGTGGTGCCCAGGAGGTCTGCACTGGGTCTGGGTGTGGGGGGCACCTCTGGGCCTGTGAGCCCGTTCTATGCTCCCAGCTTGCCCACCCTTGGCTGTTAGCCACGTGCTGCACGTTTGAGGTGAAATCTCAGTTCCTGCATGGTGTGGGCGTCTTTTCTCCCCGGCTTTGCCTCTCCTTAAATCATGGAGTCTCAGTAGGGGTGGTTAGTGGTCCATGGAATTCGCCCTCCACCTCCTCCTCATCCCTGTCCTATCTCTCTCTGGCCCAATACCTGAATCTGTGTCTTTTCGGAGCCAGTGAATGAGTGAAGGCCATCTTGCTGATGGGCGTGGCTCTCAACCTTTTTTATTCATAAGAATTGTGTTAAATGCCGATTCCTAGGCACTCATTAGCCTCTATACAGCTGGCCTGGATAGGCTGTTCCTCTGGCGACCCATTACTGCCAAGGAGGGAATTTGCATTTGCACAATGTCCTGTGGTCCATGCAGCATTCTGCTCTCTACGCATATGTGGCGTTAAACCTGGCACACCTCTGGTGCTGCGATGGTGAGGAAGCCCTGGGTGGGCGAGGGGGCTGGTGCCGCCCTGGTGAGGAAGCCCTGGCTAGGCGAGGGAGCTGGTGCTGTGCTGGTGAGGAAGCCCTGGCTGGACAGCTGAGCAAGGGGATTACTGGGTCTCAGATTTGCTTCCTGGCCAGGGTTAGGGGGGCTGCTGTGTACTTACTCTGTTTGGTGGGATGCCTTGGGGAGTACCGCTGTGCACTTGGGGGAAGGTGCAGAGATAGGCTCAGGAAATTCGAACCATGAATTTAAAAATTCCTACTGGAAAATAAATCTTTTATGAACAAAGCAAATTAATTTGCATTTGGCAGAAGACAATCATTGCTTGAATAATTGGTTTGTTTACAAAATTGGTCCCATGAACAATAAACACAGATTAAAGTTTTCATTCATGCTAGTTTATAATGTAAATAGGAGCTATTACCACAACCTAAATTAGCTTTAAATTTTGTGTCAGATGGCAGTCCAGATTACAAATGGCTGCTTGATAACCTAATTGGTAAAATTGAGGAATTTGGTACTTGGAACCCAGAGTGAAGAGAATAGAGTTGCTTTGGTTTCTCAAAAGCATGTGACTTGAGGGTGACCAGGGGTGGGGAGAAGTGGCTGGAGTCATTACGCTCCAGGATATCAGCCCCAGCCTTTCTCAGCCGTCTTCAGGATAAAACAAAAGGGTGCTAAATGTGGAGAAATTCAGCACTCAGTTTCTTTGTCCATGCCCTGAGAGTCTCATGTGGTGGTAACTGTGATTAATCCCTGAAGCTCCCTGCAGGCAGGAAGGAATCGGGCTACAGTGAGACAGCCGGTGACTTCTGGTGTCTGGGCAGCACTTCGTTTCCTAGAGCCCTTTTGGGTGAAATGACAGTTGCAGTGTCTGTTATTCAGAGGTGTGTAATCTCATGCATGAGACGCAGATTTTAAACACCAAAGCCAGGAAGCTTGGTGGGAGTGGCTTTCTTCCAAGCCGGTTTCTGTGCTGCCGTGGACAAGGCATGGATGTGTCTGTTGTCCGTCGGTAGAATCCACTGGTGACGTGCCTTAGGAGTACAAGTTTCCAGAAGAACGGGCTAAGCAAACTCTGTGTGTTGCGTGTTTTAAGCTGCATCTCTTCTGGCATCCCAAGTAAATGTTTTGTAAAATTTGTGAATTTGATGGGACCTGTGCCTGAGTTGAAGTCTGTGTCTTGAGCCCTCTTCTGTCACTGAGGTGACTATAAATGTCAGATTCCTCAGTGGCGAAAGTTTGAATTTAGCGTCCCCGAGAAAGCCAAACCTCATAGTCACCCGTGTCTCCATGTAAACACTGCGGCCCCTACCAGGATGGCTGCAGGTTCGCAGGCCCTCCTTGCAGAAGAGGTGGTTGGTGATTAGATAACATAAACCATTTTCTATCTTCGGTCTAATCATGGTACAAGTGATTCTCCTAAAAGAAGGAAACGGATCTGGTTTCTTCACCTGATTGTTGGAAGCAACAGCCAGCCTGGGGACGGCACAGCCCTTGGCACTTTCACGGGGAAGCCTTTGTCCCGCTGAGGAGTGTCGTGTGTGTTGTGGGAATCATGAGAATTGCCTCCTTAATTCTTCCTTCTTTGTGAGGGCTCGGAACAGCTCTGCCTGTTTTGCAAAGGGTGAGCAGCTGGTGATCTCTGGCTGACATGGGACCAATGCTTGGGTGCGTCATCACATCTGGACACCAGTCCAGGTGGGCATCATTGTCTCTTGCCTCTTGGCAGAGGCAGCCAGGATGCCATGGAGGTCACGCTTGTGTCAGGGCCAAACTGGTTCTTCCCGTGCATGCCATTCCTGCTGCTGGAGTGCCTTTCCTTACAGTGACTTGTTGAACTAGTGTGGAGAATGCAGAGAGCTCTGGGCCTCTCCTTCCCACATTTACCTCTCTGGAGCCCCCATGCCCGACGTGGGAGCCCATAGCCAGGGGCTCCTTTAAATTTAATTACAATAAAGATTTGATTACATAGCTAAATACATTTGAAAAGAACTTTACAAATTAAATTCCAGACTCAGCCCTCCAGCCCTGGTGGCCACGTTTCGGGCTCAGCAGCCACAGGTGGCTGTTGTCTTTCTGTGTTGGCAGAGCAGATTGGGACGTTTCCAGTTCCACAGGCAGTTCTCTTGCGTGGCTCTGCCTGTGGTGAGGGCACCTTGGCCAGAGAGCCTCGTAGGGATCCCTTAGGCCTCTGGCTGCGGGCTGGCTCAGCGGTTCCTGTGCCCCAGGTCCTCTGCAGGCCCAGATGGATCCCACCACAGAGCTGGCACTGCTAGCCCTGGGCACTGTGTACAGATAGCAGAGGGACATGTCCAGGCCCACTTGCAGGGGCTGGGGTGACTGTGTGGCCACGTCAGCCAGGCTCACATCTGAGTTTCCAGGGGAAATGCATGCACACCATGCACTGGGGGCAAACTGCAGGCTTCTCTGTTGATGGTGAATTGAGATCATGAAGTGTGACTCGACTTGGGCTCCTAGCTAGCGTGGAACCTAATGATACCTTCAGGTGGAACCTGACATTTCTCCATGTGTGCATGGCAAAAAGAATGCAGTGTTGTCAGCTTGAATCCAGATGTGTGCCTGTTTTGAGGCCGAAGGTTCTGGGAGCAGTTGTCGGATTGCTCTCCTGGCCCTTGGTGACTGTCAGGGTGCAGGCATTGGTTTAGGATAACCCTGGTTTTCTGGTCATATATATGGGCATCCCTGAATATCCCAGGCTGGAGGAAGGCAGAGCAGACAGGAGGTCAACAATCAGGAGGTCAGATGCCAACAGACGGCCAAGATCAGGAGGCTGGCAGGGGGACCAAAGCAGGGGTGTGTGGAAACGCCACGTTTCCTGGGGTGTGGGGAGGACCTGTTGAAGTCCGTTCCTGGGCAATAGTTCTTCCATAAAAGTCCATTGTCAGGAATCTGGGCCATTGTAATTCAGTAGCAAATTCTGCAATTGCTCTAATTACCTGCTGTTAAGTCCCCATCCCAATTAGCATGAATTAGAAACAGTGGTAATTATTAAAAGAGGTAAGGAATCACAGATATCCAGGGTGGAGACTAATGCAGTTGTTTGCCTGGTCAAGCCTTGCCAAGAAAATAAAACCAGTGGAACCAATTTTAGGTGCCTTGGGTTCCCTCCAAATTGGATTCCTAAGTGGGCTTGTATCCTGCAGCTGCTGCAGTTCCTCCCGGGCCTGGCAGGCACATTCCAGACATTCACATCTCAACTCAGATGCCAGGGCATGCTTATTATTTATAGAAAATAGCACTGCGTTGTGATCTGTTTGAGCTGACATTTTCTAGGTGTGGAAGTGGAGGCTGAGGACTTGTGAGTGACTGTCTGAGCCTCCTCTTGTTGACTTGGAGGGAGCAGGTGCACATCTGTTCTTCAAAAGTTCTTATGGGATGAAATTAGAAATCTTGAATTTTTGAAATTCATGTGTTATGAATTTTGTTCAGAGATTTCCTCTGAAATGAGTGACTCTATGCGGACGAGGCAGTCGGCCTGCGACTCTCCTTGAAACTGTCCTAGACCTCGGGCCACATTGTCCTGTGGTCTCTTCCTGGGTGTGGGGTGCTCTGCTTTAGGCAAAACCATGGGAAAGGATGGGCCATATGCATCAGTACTGCGGCCAGCTCAACGTACACACCGGAGCAGGGACAGATAACTTAAAATTTTAAATACATTTAACACTAACCCAGCAAGGCAGCTAGTGCTTTCCGTAACCAAGCTGCTTGGCTCATGGGAACCTGACACTTCTTGACTTTACAGAAGAGAATACTTGGTTCCATGGAGTGTCAATATTTGTTTCATTTCTTTGTTCAAAGTGAACATGTGTGTAAATTAGGACCTTTTTGTATAAGTTGGGCCACAGAGCACTCTTGGCACAGTCGGGAGTAAACGGCTGTGAGAGATACTGCCTGATGTGAGCCGTGGCTGGGCACTTTGGAATCTGGGATGCCATCTCCAGCCTTTCAAAGGATGGGGAGTAATATAAGATGCAGATGGGAGAGTTAATATTTTGGGCATCTGTTTTGTTTTTGAAATCAAAATGCAAAGAAAATTTACCCTGAGGTCTCACTCCATACTTGTTTTTCTTCTGAGGTTTTAAAATTTTCTTAACTGTACTTTTTCTCCTCCCATCCTTGGAGAACTTCTATCTTCATATCTTCTTTAAAGATTGGAATTTAAAAATAT
The DNA here is from genome assembly GCA_004027715.1 of Plecturocebus donacophilus. Classification (NCBI taxonomy): domain Eukaryota; kingdom Metazoa; phylum Chordata; class Mammalia; order Primates; family Pitheciidae; genus Plecturocebus; species Plecturocebus donacophilus. The sequence goes on from PVKP010007002.1 coordinate 13,375, forward strand.
GCTTTCTTATTATTTAACTGATATATTTGACATTTGTGAAGAGCTAACTGGGTAGATTGGTTTATTTTTATTGTTTTTTTCCGCTGTTGCCCAGGCTAGAGCGCTGTGGTGCAATCTTCACTCACTGCAACCTCCACCTCCTGGGTTCAAACAGTTCTCCTGCCTCAGCTTCCTGAGTAGCTGGGATTACAAGTGCCCGCCACCATGCATGGCCCATTTTTGTGTTAGTAGAGACAGGATTTCACCATGTTGACCAGGCTGGTCTTGAACTCCTGACATCAGGTGATCTGCTTGCCTCGGCCTCCCAAAGTGCTGGGATTACAAGCATGAGCCACCACACCTGGCCTGGATTATTCTTGATTGTAGTGTAATAGATCCCTTAAAAAAAAAAAAAGGCAAAAAAGCAGCTGTCTGAAAAGTTCTGAAATTAAAGGGCTCGCTTGGACAGGGATTTGGACACCATTTGAATGGCCCCAGCACAAACTGTAATTACATGGGCCACTGGGTCTGTTAGATCCTAGGGTATTTGAAGTCGTGGGGATATTTGCATTTCTGCCTCTGGATATCGTATTAGTACAAATCCAGCTAGTGTTTGACTGCCAGGCTCAGATCTAGGAGAACAAGAGCCCTTGCTCTCATGGCACTTCTTACCGTGTGAGTGTGTGTGTGTGTGTGTGTGTGTGTGTGTGTGTCTGTGTCTGTGATAAAAATGGAAAGCATAAGATGTTTTTTCAATGAACTGGGAAATGGGAAAAAAGCTTAAGAAGTTTAATTGTTCAGAAGAAGTGAAGTGAAAGGAATGTTCAGCTTTTCTGCTGCTAAAGAGAGGCCCCTGGTGGGAGGCTGTTTTAGAAGTGGAGGTTCTGAGCAAGGTGGTAAGAGACAAATATGCCCCATCTGGTTTGCCAGAGATGGGGAAGTTAGTATCCCCAAAACAGCCTCAGCATTCTGGCAAAGGCTCTGGAAAACCAGCTGGGGTGTTAGGCCTTGATGACTGCTGGGCAGAAGAAAGACATTGCTGGTCCTGGGACCTGCATTAGTCCATTCTTCCACTGCTGTAAAGAACTACCTGAGGCTGGGTAATTTATAAGGAAAATAAGTTGAATCGGCATATGGTTCTGTGGGCTGTACTGGCTTCTACTTCTGGGAAAACTTACAATCAGGGTGGAAGGTGAAAGGGAGGCAGGCATGTCTTCATATGGCCAGAAGGAGAGGGAGTGAGTGAAGGGGAAGGTGCCATGCACTTTGAAGCAACCAGATCTCGTGAGAACTTGATTATGAGACAGCACTTGGGGGACTGTGCTAAACCATTTGAAACCACCCGTGATTCAGTCACCTCCCACCAGATCCCACCTCCAATACTGGGGATTACAGTTCAGCCTGAGATTCGGGTGGGGACACATAGCCAAACCATGTCAGGCTCCCCGTTCTTCTCACCTGCAGGTGCTTTGCAAACAGTTCTGCCATTGGTTTATTTTTATGTTTTTGTTGATGCATACTGTACATATTTTCAGGGTACGTGTGATATCTTGATACGTTCCTATATTGATCAAATCTGGGTAATTGGGGTGTCTTTCACTTTAAACATTTTCTTTTTGTGCTGGTAATGTTCAAATTATTCCCTCCTAGCTATCTTGAAATGCACAGTAGATGACCCACTGCCATCCCCCTTGCTGATTAATTGAATAGTAGGTCTTGTCCTCCTGTTAGGCTGTGTGTGTTTGTGCCCATTACTAATCTCTCCCGGTCCTCACCGCACCCTCTGGGCTCTGCTGACCACCAGCAACTCTCGGCCTCGGTGAGATCTGTACTCTCAACTCCTGCTTATGAGTGAGAGCGTGTGGGGTTTCTTTCTGTGCTTGGCTTGTTTAACATAACGTCTTCCAGCTCCCTCCATGCTGGGTAACAGGGCTGTATGCTGTGTGGTGGGGAGCTGTTCCTTTGTACACGCAGCCCATGTTCCTTCATCCCCTGTCGATGGGCACTGGGGTGATTCTGGATCTTGGCTGCTGTGGACACTTGTGATGAATCTGGGAGTGGTCACTGGCTTTATATTCCGGGGATGTGAGCCACTTTGATGTTATAGCAAGCAGCCTATCCCCAAAGGCTGCAGTGGAATGTGGCATTCCTCTGTGCCTGCAGCTTCCACTAGGATGAACTGCTGGGAAGGGGCTTTGAGCGAGCGCTTGGGTTTCTGCCTTCAATTGGTTCCTGCCTGCACTGACCAAGCAGGGGTCCATCCAGGTGACCCTGATATTGCCTCACATAAGATCCAAAGATGCAGTTAGGTTTTTTTTTTTGTTTTGTTGTCTTTTTAAAAACTGCTTTTGACCTGGTTAAGCTCTAGCATTATCATGTAGTGTTTTCGATATTGGAAAGGTAATGTATTTTATTTTCTAAGAAGGAAAGAAACACATATCATCCTGTTAAATACTCTAACCAAAGATTAAATCATGTGAAGGAAAAAGAGGAACTATTCTGGGGGAAAATTACCCCTTCATGTCAAAGATAAAGGAGATGACTTACATTATTTCTTAATTGGGTTAATTATGAAATCTTAAGTGATTTTGAGAAGACAAACTGGATGCTGTAAGACTTGAGAGACTGATTTTGATTTAATGTTCAGAAAGTCAGCCCTGATAGAATGTGGCCAATATCTAAAGCTTGCTCCAGTATTGCTTGATAGATTGTAAGTGAATGTGAAGATCTCCTTGGTCCTTTTTTCTCAGTGATAATTTTGTAAAAGAAAAGCTTCTGACAGCCAGGGAACAGCCTTCAACCAGTTTCTTCCTAATTTTCATCAGCAGAAAAAATTTGTCCTGTTATTTCCAGAGTTTCCCTTTGGAAAGTTCCTGTGAGGAGAGCAGAGGTAATGGTGTTTGAACAGTGACTTGAATTTAGGTGAGGATCGTTCAGTATTTTGTAGTCATGTTTGTCTTGGTGGTTTTAGCAATTTTATATTAAATTTAGAACAGTGAGTCATAAAAACCAAACATTTTCTTACCTTTTGCTTTTGTGATACTCCCTTTTGTTTATATGACTATAATGGTAAAGAATGACAAAATATGCTTATGTTATAGGGTTTTTCCTGTGTAGATATTAGAATTTTTAGGGGAACAAATTAATCATTCTTTAATAGATGTTGTGCTATGTGTTGGTGTCCTTGGTATACTAGTTGTATCACTGTAATGAGAACCACTTAGTTATTTTTATACAAGATCTTTTATATGCTGACTTGTGTTGTGTAAAAATCCTTTATCCACTAAGAAGACTAAGCAGTGGGTTGGAGGAGAGGTTTATCCCCCATTAGGGCTATTCTGAAGGCCCAGAAATTAATCCAAGTACAAATATTTTTGAAATAGAGTGTGTGTGTGTGTGTGTGTGTGTGTTTTCCTTTTAGGTCGTGAGAGGGAGATAAAGATCAGATGAGATTTGCTGAGGAATGTGTGCACATATTCTAGTGGAGACGTCACACGACTTAACCGCACCTGGAACTCAGGTTTTGGTTTGTTAGGGTATCTGTAGTGGCAAGCCTCAGCTGCCTCTGGGACCCACCCAGAGGGGCTGTGCTGAGTGTTAGTACAGAATCCTGTGTCTTAGCGAATGGCACAAATGGCCTTGTGGCCGTTTGTTTGTTGTTACTTTGGCTTTGTTTGAACCTGTAGAACGTTAAGAAACTAATTTTAGTTTTTTTTCCCCTTACCCATTTTGAGGATTGTAAATTGCGATTCTTATGTAAAAAGAGGTTTCCTCCGTCTCTGAAGATGGGAGCCATAATACAGATGGTCCCTGGCTTACAATGGTTACACTTCTGATTTTTCAACCTTATGATGGTATGAACTAGTCACACTCCATGCGTTGCTCGGCCTGTGACGGCTGCCTCTGGGTGAACCCATTGTAATTGAAAATGTTTTATGTCAAACGCACTTTCTATTTAGGATATTTTCCACTTACGGTGGGTTTATTGGAACAGTTTAGCCCCGTGGTAAGTCAGGGAGCATATGTGCTCATAAAAGTAGAGACAATCTCATAGATACCATATGGGACATAACATCTCTGATACAGAGAGATACAATGAAAAAGATCTTCAAGTGGGACTTGGAAGCCTTGGAGGGACTCACTTGGGCGGCTCCTGGAACACAGACGTGAACGCCACTGGCTTCTGGATGTGACGTCTGTGCCTTCTCCTTAGCCCAGTGGGTTATCAGCTGCTCTCGAGGGCAGTGAGGTCCAGCAACTCAGCTGAGGACTGCTGCTGTGTTTAGGTGTTGTGTTTGAGCTGCCTTAAAAGAGGCAGGTCAGTTGTCACTGTGGTGTCTTCAAGGCCTTAACAGGAGGAAGACTTTCTAGAGCTTTGGAAATCTCAGCGGACTTCAGAGTCATCCTCTTTGGCAGCAGAGCCCCACTGGAGGTGAGCAGGGTGTTGTGTGGGCCTGTGCCGGGCCTGTGCGTGTACGGTTGTTGTGAGGGCCACAGGACACAGATCCGTCTTGGTTCTTAACTGATGTCGATGGCCATGCAGCAGTTCTAACTCATATGAGTGCAGGGATTTGGGTTTGGGGTGTGCGTCCTGGTTGCTGGCAAGGCCCCTATTCAGACCTCAGCCTGAGTTAGGGTTCTGGCTTCTCATGCCACACGGAAGCCATGGCATTGGTCAGTGACGCCCACCAGATGTCAGATATGTGTGTGTATCTTTCCTGGTCTCGGGATGGGTCTTGCTTTGAGGTTATAGAAACGTTCTTTAAGAGGGGTTTTGGATTTTTCGTTTCTGAGGAGGCAGCAGGGAGTGCTTGAGCAGTGAAATCCCCTTCCTAATAATGAGAAATCAGATCACAGCAGGTAATTATGGCAGAGGGCGAGTGACCATGAGATCCCTTTCTCAACCAATGAGAATTCAGATCACAGCAGGCGATTATGGCAGAGGGGTGAGTGGCCGCACCCTGAACTCTGTGGCTGTGGCTGGTGTCTTGCTTCCTCTCGGACAGAGCATGCTGGGGCCTCAGTGGTCCTCTGTGGGTTGAGTGGAGCCCATGAGCTGGGTGCTGCTGGGCCGTGGCTGGCACCCTCAGCCCAGGATTTATGCGGGACTCATTCTGAAGAAAACTTAGAATCTAGAAGGCAGTGCAAGGAGAATGGGTTTGTGGGTTTCTATATCTTTCGTCAGTGTTTTTGGTGCTTCCTGGTCTTGGACGCTGCGCAGGCTCTGAGGGGTCTCACCAGGAAGACTTTCACAGTGGGACCCCAGGGTGGAGTGGGGCTGCAGAGGGTCTTGCAGGAGCCGGAAGTAGGGGTGAACGTCTTGCAAGTGGGCCCTTTTGGATGGGCCCAGCAGGACGCGTCTGTGGAAATGGTGCTGCGGCCAGCAGGGCCTGAAAGGCTGCAGCGGGCTCTGTTTCTTTCTCCTGAGAGAGTCTTTGCCCAGTCGTCTTTGGTTTCTGTCTGTTTGGAGGACGTTTCCCCCTTCCTTGGGCTTACCTAGCCTTCTGAGCTTCCTTGTTTAGTATGATAGAAACCCCTGAGAAGACATTTTTATTGCATAACTATGTTATCCTGGTGGCTGGATAAATGACCTGCAGATGTGGGTGATTGAGTAGTTCTGAGGGTGATCAGTATCCGAGACAGAGGTGAAAATGAAATGTCCAGGCAGGCGTCAGCCTCTGTTCTTTGTTCCACATTGGGGCTCCGGTTTGGTGATAGTCTTCACACTCAATCCACAGTGGGGATGATGAAGTCTCACAGATTCTGCTTCAGCTAAGAGCTTCCTCCAGCACAGTCTTGTGTGAATAGCAGTTTATATGTTTGCTGCGAAGGGTGGGCATCAGTTCATCTTATTTGTAGTGATGCTTAGGGTGGTTTTTCTCTAGGGAATTTAGACTTTATTAGCTTCGTCAGGGGAATCCTGAGTGATAAATTGAATGTTTTAGGAAATTCTGGAACCTGTAGTGAATCTGGAATCTGCTATGAAATTGAGGTTTGGATTCTCATGATTTCCTAACGCTACCCCGAAACCCAGTAGTCGAGATAGTCATAGAGCTTCAGTCCTGGTGCCCCAATTCCCCATTTTAAAAGGAACATGCCACTTTCATCTAAAACATTCTGAGCTCTGAGTGCTGCCGGCAGAGTGACCAGCTCTCTGAGCAGAGGGGAAGCCAGGGCTGCACTCATGGCATCGTTGCAGCTGGGAGCTGACTCTGGACCCCAGGCATGCGTGATGCTGACCATTTTCTATAAACCCCAAGGGTGCAGGGGTCTCCTTAGCGCTTTAGTCTTCGGTAGCTTTTGATCTACACTTTGTAGATTTTTCAGATGTGGATGGCCTTTTCCCACACCCTTGGGCTGCGTTTTGTCAGAGGGTGGCGTATGGGAAACGCTACACTCATATTCTGATGGAGAATGCCCCAGTGCCAGGCCATGGTCAGAATGGAAATTGCTGTTTTTCCTTCCTCCTAGTTTGGTCTAGCTGCTCCCTGCTTGGCCAGAAGAAAATCATGCTTCTCCAAGTCATAGGCAAACACCTCTAATTTAAACATTTGTCTATTTTCTTTAATATAGCCATTTAGTTTATATGGGACAGTAGATTGAGAAATGCCTGCAAGATTCTCGTTCTCTCTCCCTCTTTCTCTTTCTTTCTTTTTTCTCTTTTATTCTACTTCTTTCTTTCACTTAAAAAACTTCCTCTTTCTCTTTCTTTCTCTCTTTTATTAAAAAAAAAAAAAGAAATGTCTTTTAGGGGAGAAATTAATTTCTTTAATTAGATTTTTTTGGATAAAAACTGTAATCAAGAGGCCAGTTAAATATTAATGTTGAAAGCTCTTTATATTTGATACTTGATTTTAAACTTGGGCCCACACACTTGCTCTCATGATGCTAGGCTCAGCTATGAACTACAGCAGGCACATAGTACATACTTTTTGTTTTTTTTTTCTAATGGATGTTTATAACAGCTTTATTTGTAAGAGCCTAAACTTTGAAACAACTCAATGTTCGTCAACAGGAGAATGGATAAACTGATATATTTATACAGTAGAAAACTACTCAGCCAAAGAAAGGAATAAACCATAGGTACATATAAAAATATGGATCAATCTTAACAACACTGTGTTGTACAAAAAGAAAATCTAGGCAAAAAGAATGTGTTCTATTGAATTCCTTTTATATGAAGTCCAGGAATGGGCAAAATAAATCTGTGATGATAAAACTACACTAAAATCTAACATTGGATAATAATTAAACAAAATGTGATAAATCTACATTATAGAATATATTTAAGCCATTAAAATTATATGTATAAAGGTGATATAACAAGCTGAGGACATATTTATACTCTAATCTTTTACATTCATATATATATATATGCTCTCAACACACAGAAATGATAAGTGTTTAAGTTCGTGGATATTCCAGTTACCCTGATTTGATCACTACACTAACATTCTATGCATGTATCAAAATATCACTAGTACCCCAGAAAGACATACAATCATTATGTATCAGTTTTTTAGATTAAAAAATACATAAAAAAATACTAGAAGGAAATAAACCATAGTGATAAATTGTTCTTATGTTGGTTTTGTAGGATTATTTCTATTTCTTTTTCTATTTCTATTTGTTTTCAGCTTGGTCATTTAATATTTTTCTTTTTTTTTTTTTTTAAATTATACTTTAGGTTCTGGGGTACATGTGCAGATCATGCAAGATTGTTGCCGAGGTACATACATGGCAATGCGGTTTGCTGCCCCTCTCCCCCCATCACCTATATCTGCCATTTCTCCCCATGTTATCCCTCCCCAACCTCTCCACCCCTGATGTCCCTCCCTTCGCCCCCGGCAACAGACCCCAGTGTGTGATGCACCCCTCCCTATGTCTATGCGTTCTTCCTCTTCAACACCCGCCTATGAGTGAGAACGTGGTGTTTGATTTTCTGTTCTTGTGTCAGTTTGCTGAGAATGATGGTTTCCATATTCATCCATGTCACTACAAAGGACACGAACTCATCATTTTTTATGGCTGCACATAGTATTCCATGGTGTATATGTGCCACATTTTCCTTGTCCAGTCTATCATCGGTGGGCATTTGGGTTAGTTCCAGGTCTTTGCTATTGTAAACAGTGCCGCAATGAATATACAGGCGCATGTGTCTTTATAATAGAATGAATTATAATCCTTTGAATATATACCCAGTAATGGGATTGCTGGGTCAAATGGAATTTCTGTTTTTAGATCCTTGAGGAATCTCCACACTGTCTTCCACAATGGTTGAACTAATTTACACTCCCACCAACAGTGTAAAAGTGTTCCTGTTTCTCCACGTCCTCTCCAGCATCTGTTGTCTTCAGATTTTTTAATGATCAACATTCTAACTGGCATGAGATGGCATTTCAATATGGTTTTCATTTGCATTTCTCTAATGACCAGCGATGATGAGCATTTTTTAATATGTTTGCTGGCCTCATATATGTCTTCTTTTGAAAAGTGTTCATATCCTTCACCCACTTTTGAATGGGTTTGTTTTTTTCTTGTAAATCTGTTTTAGTTCTTTGTAGATTCTGGATATTAGCCCTTTGTCAGATGGGTAGATTGCAAAATTTTTTCCCATTCTGTTGGTTGCTGGTTCACTCTAATGATTGTTTCTTTTGCTGCAAAAGCTGTGGAGTTTAATTAGATCCCATTTGTCTGTTTTGGCTTTTGTTGCCAATGCTTTTGGTGTTTTAGTCATGAAGTCCTTGCCTACGCCTATGTCCTGAATGGTTTTGCCTAGGTTTTCTTCTAGGGTTTTTATGGTGTTAGGTCTTATGTTTAAGTCTTCAGTCCATCTGGAGTTAATTTTAGTGTAAGGTGTCAGGAAGGGGTCCAGTTTCTGCTTTCTGCACATGGCTAACCAGTTTTCCCAACACCATTTATTAAACAGGGAATCCTTTCCTCATTGCTTTTGTCAGGTTTGTCAAAGATCAGATGGTTGTAGATGTGTGGCATTGCTTCTGAGGCCTCTGTTCTGTTCCATTGGTCTGTATCTCTGTTTTGGTCCCAGTACCGTGCTGTTTTGATTACTGTAGCCTTGTAGTGTAGTTTGAAGTCAGGTAGCATGATGCCTCCAGCTCTGTTCTTTTTGCTTAGGATTGTCTTGGCTATGTGGACTCTCTTTTTGTTCCATATGAAGTTTAAGGTAGGTTTTTTCCATTTCTGTGAAGAGGGTCATTGGTAGCTTGGTGGGGATAGCGTTGAATCTGTAAATTACTTTGGGCAGTATGGCCGTTTTCACGATGTTGATTCTTCCTAACCATGAGCGTGGAATGTTTCTACATCTGTATCCTCTCTTATTTCCTTGAGCAGTGGTTTGTAGTTTTTGAAGAGGCCCTTTACATCCTTTGTTAATTGTATTCCTAGGTATTTTATTATCTTTGTAGCAATTGTGAATGGGAGTTCGCTCTTGATTTGGCCCTCTGTTAGTCTGTTATTGGTGTTTAGGAATGCTTGTGATTTCTGCACATTGATATTGTATCCTGAGACTTTGCTGAAGTTGCTTATCCAGTTTAAGGAGATTTTGGGCTGAGACGATGGGATCTTCTAAATATACAATCATGCTGTCTGCAAATAAAGACAATTTGACTTCCTCCTTTCCTGACTGAATACCCTTTATTTCTTTTTCTTGCCTGATTGTTCTGGCTGCAACTTCCAATACTATACTGAATAGGAGCAGTGAGAGAGGGCATCCTTGTCTAGTGCCTGATTTCAAAGGGAATACTTCCAGTTTTTGCCCATTCAGTATGTTATTGGCTGTGGGTTTGTCATAAGTAGCTTTTATTATTTTGAGATACATTCTGTTGATACCTAGTTTATTGAAGGTTTTTTTTTTAGCATAAAGTGCTGTTGAATTTTGTCAAAGGCCTTTTCTGCATGTATTGAGATAATCATGTGGTTTTTGTCTTTTGTTCTGTTTATGTGGTGGATTACGTTTATAGACTTGAGTATGTTGAACCAGCCTTGCATCCCCGGGATTAAGCCTACTTGATTGTGATGGCTTTCTGTTTCTTTTTAAAAGTCTTATTGCTGGCCTCTCTGACTCAAATGTTGAGTTATGTTGATTCCATTCAGAACGTGTTCATCCCTTCTGTCTAGGGTCCAGTCGTCTTTCAGGAAGGAACTGTCTTCCTCATGTCTCCTAAAGTATTGTATATTTAATTGTCAAATAAATACAGGTTACATGGGTGACCGAATAACCTGTTCATTAGGAGGAAAACAGTGCCAGTTTTTACATCATTATAATGGACTTGTTAAATGTGTTAAATGCTTATGTTAGTATAATGAAATTTTCCTTACATGGCAAAAGGGGCTTTGCAGATGTGACTAATAGATAGTGAGATGGGGAGAGGACCCTGGATTGTCTAGTTGGGTCCAGTGTCCTCACACATGCCTTTATGAGAGGGAGGATGAGGGTCTGCCTCAGAGGAGGAGACCTAAGGACAAGGTAGAGGCCACAGGGACATGGGGCTGAGGGCAGGGCTGGGGGGGTGGGTGTTGTGGAGCCGAGGAGGGGGCAGGGGCCGGAGGGGCGCGGGGCCAAGGGCAGGGCATGGGACAGAGTGGTGTGGGCTGTGAGCCAGGCTGTGTAGTAGCCTGTAAGAGCTGGGAGGGCACCCAGAGACTCCAGGCAGGAATGCAGCATGGTGACCCCTTAACTTCAGCCCCGGGACTCCTGACCTCCAGGGCTGTGAGAGTAGGTTTGCATTGTTCTGCATTTTCGTTGCAGCAGCAGCAATAGGAATTTAATGCATTGTCTCTATTCTTCAACTACAAACCTTTGACAAATAACCCTGTTATATTATCCCTAAATTATAAAGAGAGATGGTTTGTAGGAAACAAAGGATGGTGGAAGAGAAAATTGGACAGAATCGGTGTCTTCTCTGATTCTGCAGTTTGGGTCTGTAAAAAGGTTAGATTTTGGTCACATAGTGTGGTCTTGTTCAATGTATATCTGAAATACTTGTTCAGAGCTTCTGGGGGAGTCGTCTTAAACACATTGCTTGTTGGGATTAAAACTTCAAGCACATCAGAGACGGAGTTCCCAAGTCAGCATTGGGTGACTTTTGAATGAGGGTTAGGTGTAGAATCTGCCCACTTTAGTAGTATGAATCGGCAAAATCTCATGGGTTTTTTTTTTTTTTTTGAGATGGAGTCTCTGTGGCCCAGGCTAAAGTATGGAGGTGCAGTGTCGGCTCATTGCAACATCCGCCTCCTGGACTCAAACGGTTCTCCTGCCTCAGCCTCCAAGTTGCATGATTTATTTTCCTGTTTTATATACTTAGTATATGAAAGCTCTGCAAACGTTATTAATACAGATGACATGCCAGAGCTTACATATGAGACTCTAGCATTTTTCTATGCAAATTGGTGGTGATGTAGAATTCCTGGGCTGGTTTGGGTTTGGTTTTATAAGACGTAGGGTGGATACTTTGCCTAATTTCTACGGCGCTAACAATCATTAATCACCTAGCACTCTTACCTCACCGAACGGCTTGGATGAGGGTTGTTATCACTGCTGTCATGTTGAGAGGCGGAGACTGAGGCTTAGACAAGCAGGTGACACATTGCATCTGGCCCACCCACCCACTCTAGTTTTCTGCCATGGCCCAGCTAGCTTTCTGTGAGAAAGGATTGACACCCTGGTTCTGGGTAGAATTCCTCGTGAACCTCCTTCCCATCCTCCAGGGACTTCTTGCTTTACAGTGGTGGCTCACAGAAGGCCTCTGGCCCCCTGAGAAAGGAACTAATGTTGTAACGTTACTGTCTGGCTGTCCGGACTGCTGTAGATTGGTAATTTGTAGACAACAGTTCTGGAGGCTGGGAAGTCCAAGGTCACGGCGCCAGCAGATCTGGTGCCCCTGGGCCTGTTGCTCACAGACAGCAAGTTTCACTGTGCTTCAAGTGGCGGAGGAGCAGGAGGGCTCCCTCAGGCCTCCCAACAAGGATGCCAACCCCAGTCCTGAGAGCGGGGCCTCCCAAAGGCGCCACCTCCTAAGGCATCCCATTGGAGATTGTTTCAGTGTGAACTTTTGGGGACAGACATTCAGGCCAGAGCTGTTGCTCTGCTGCCGTGTTAGGGCCACAGTAGTGTTAAGACTGCAGCAGAGCCACAGCCTTCTGTCTGCATTTGCTGCGGGACAAAGATGGCTGTGCAGCTGGGATTTGGTGTAAGAAGCAGAGGCCCTTCTGGGAATCTTAGCAGGAACTTGAGGGCTTGAGAACTGACACCTTAGGACTGGAGGAGTTTTCTTCAGACTGTAAAAACCTTGATGTGTGACAATACTGAATGCTGCCTGAGCCCTATGATCCTGTAAAACAGTGATGGTTAAGGCATCCCCCTCTTTGTTTACTGCAAGGAGCCCCTTCCCAGATAGCTTACACGGACTTGTGGGTGACCGTAGGACAAGGCCAGACACGGGCCTTCAAACACCCGTTCTCTACCTCATAAGTGATTAAACTGTCTATTCCCTCTGATCAGTTGGAACAAAAGGCTTATTAGCCAAATCTTGGTTCCTCTTCTCTCCTTACCCGAGCCGGAGGCCCTTCTGGAGAACAGGCAGCCTCAGAAAATCTCTAATCACCGATCAGCCACCCCTTCCCTGCTTCCCCACACGGCTCCTCCTGGCTTTGTTCACTCTTTCCTGTGAAAGTGAGAACAGTTTTGGGGAGCCCTGTGTTGCCTGCAGGCCTGTGGTCAGAGCAGTGGGCGCCTCACACCTTGAAAGGGTCCTTTGGAGTCCAGTCCTGCTTGTGGGGTGGACTTGTCTTTATTTGACTTGTTGCTTTCCACAGAGGACACTTAGGGTGGGCAGGAAAGAGTTCTCTGCCACAAGTCTGCATTCCAGACTGTTTCCAGAAGTGGGAATTCTCATGCCCTGGAGTCCGGGAATGTACTTTTAGTTTCTCGGCTTCAGGTGGAATTGAAATTGAGTGATCTGATCTGCCACATCTGTCTGGAGCCATGAACTAGTGTTGTTTTTAAAATGGCAGTTTTTCTAAGATTACAAAAAACACATTCAGCACATTTCTTATTTTCTCATATGCATTTTGACACCTAAAATAGGAATGGTGGTTTTTAAGCATGGATGTAGTGTTAAACCTGAGTGTTGTAAACTTTAATGTAGCTTTTAAATTTTTGGCCTGATTATCTAGAGATTTACTAAACCTTTGGAGTGGTAATAATGAGTTGATATCTGTATGACTTTGCTTTCTATGATGCAGTTAAAATATTATAATTAAAACCTCTGTAGTTGGGTGCAGCAGGTGATTGGCCAAAACAAATTCTGCCTTTTGGTTTTCTTTACCCAAACAAGGGAGTAAAGAGTGTAGGCTAAAGTGGCAAATCCATTTCAGAGCATGCCACAGCCTTCAGTTATGGACTGAGAAGCCTTCTTAGGTGAACATGTAACGTGCTGTGAGTCTTGGCAAGGCTGGCTGCCGACATGTGCACGTGACGGCACAGTGCCACAGCTGGGAAGATGTGGCTTCTGTAACAAGCTTTGGAAAACACCCGTTCGATTTAATTATCTAACTTTGTTATAGAAAAAGTTTTGACCAGATGGCCAAAGACCTGATTCTCTTATGGTTGAGACGTGATTATAAAATCACTCTTACTTGGTGCCAATCAGTGTTTGTCCACAATGATACTCCTCCAACCTCACTGAATAGTTTGGAGACTGAAATGAGACTGTATGAAAATCTCTTTAAGGTGGAGAGAGCTACTGGGGCACTTGGGGGCATTGGCACACCCGTGGCCATCTTTTTTAAGGTCGAAAGGGCTACTGGTGCTCTCAGAAGCATCCGCACACTCGTGGCCATCTTTTTTAAGGTAGAAAGGGCTACTGGTGCTCTCAGAAGCATCCCGCGCACTCGTGGCCATCTTCTTTAAGGTGGAAAGAGCTACAGAGGCACTCGAGAGCATCCACACACCTGTGGCTGTCCTCTTTAATGTGGAAAGGGCCGCTAGAGTGCTTGGGAATATGGGAATATCTGCACACCTGAGAGGCCGTCCTCTTTAAAATAGAAAGGGCTGCTGCAGCACCTGGGAATATCTGTACACCCTTGGCCATCAGGGCCACCCCCCTTTCTACTCAGAGTCACCTCCATGTTCCCACATTCAGGTGTTAGGACACTCTCATTAGCAGCTTGTCCCCTGGGATGGTAAGGAAGGAGTGGGAGGTTGCGCTGAGGCTCAGCATTGCCGTCTGCCTTGATGGTGAGCTGGGCAAGGCAGTGACCTGGAGGAGCCTGGCCAGTGAAGGCTCCGGCAGGAAGTGCAGAGGCTTGGGGTGACTCTGCCAGTCGTAACCAAATGTCTTCTCTCTTATTTCCATGATTCCTTCTAGTTCTGCTCCTTGCACTACAGGGTCTCTGTGTGTCTATAAATGCATATTAATTACGATACAGGTGCCCCCTTCCCCTCTGCTTGGGGCTAGGGAGTGAAGCACAGACCCCCCTCGCGGCTCCCCCCACCAGCACAAGGCACTGCCTGCCCTGGTATTGCCTAGAGTGAGTCTTGGAAGCCCCCCTCCTGCACACCTGGCCTCCTGACAGTGTACACAGGATGCGCTCCCCTGGCCCGCACTGAGCAGACACTGGGGAGGTGGCAGCAGCTGTCCCCTATGGTGCATCGTTGGTGCATGGAGGAAAGTCAGATCACACAACACAGCCCATCCTCTCTCCTCAAAAGCAGGATGACAACCACATTTACACCCTGAATCTTAGAAAAGAGCTCATCTCTTTGAGAGAAGAGCTTGATGTGTGTATGTGTTGTGTGTACCTGCCTTTACTAGTCTTGCCCAACCTTTGCATTTTAAAATTATTGAAAACTTTAAGAATGTAACTGACAGGAACTTTGTAGGTTTCTCTAAGTAGAAATCTGGAAAAGTTTAGTGAACCCATAATAATAAAAAATGTTGATTTCTATTAGAGTCCTAGACTTGGATTTTAAAGGTAGGCAAAGCATTTCTAGGTTTAAGTTCTTAAGCCTGATGCCAGTGGAATTGTGAACGAAACACACTGAAATTGCCATGGGGATTTTGTTACGTGGCGGTAACAAGTGGGGCCGGTCGTTAAACAGCTTGAGGGACCCCCCAGCCCTTTTCTGCTCTTGGTGGACACTAGGCATGTGCTTGGGTGTTTTCTGTGTCCATGGGGAAGATGAAGACAGAATTTCTGGATGATCCACACGGTGGTATCTTTTCACTTTTCTGTTGAAACATGTCTTCTGTTGCTTCTACATAGACCAAGTGTTTCTCGACTTTCTCATCTGTCTACATAAATGCTGTTTAACAAAAACCGTATTGTAGACATGTGAAGCTGAATACTACATTTATTATAAAGCTGATAGAGATGACTAACAATATTCTGTTCTGTGAAGGGAACTTTCAAATGATTTTTAGCTTTTTCCCCGAAATGCAATAACCATTTAATTATTTGTTAGATTATTCATGTATTGCAAGGGAAAAAGGAACTAGATCACTCCAGGTACCCAAATGAAAATTTAGCAGGGTGTGTGGCTGAATTCATTTGATTTCCTTTTAAATTTTATTTATTTATTTTTGAGACCGTCTCATTCCATCACCCAGGCTGGAGTGCAGTGGCACCCTGACAGCTCACTGCAGCCTCAACCTTCCAGGCTTGAGTGATTCTCCTGCCTCAGCCTTCCCAAGTTCTGGGATTACAGGCATTAGCCACCACATCGGCTTATCACCTCTTGGAGACTGGCTTTGAGTTTGGGCATCCAGTGAACTGTATTTAGATTAATTCCCAAAGTTTCTCACTGTTTGTCTTCAGTTTTCAGTTTGCATTTCATGCTAAAAATCTAAATGTATTGTGAAATCCATGACATTTCCTTGGCATTCATGGATTCCCTGTGATATGGGCCGAGACACAGAAAGCGTTGGGACATCAGGGTTGCAGTTGAGTGCTTGCCCCAGAAACACTGGAGCTCTGGGCCCTGTGGTCTCAAGGGGGTCCTCTGTCCGCTGAGGTGATGGGTTACCTCGACTGTCCCTCCCGCCTCTGCGATTTTGCCCTTTTCAGGTTAACATCTCCTCATTGTCCTGAACAGCATTGCCTTCGTTTACTGACCCACGAGTGAGTAGCTGGTCGGACGGCCACTGCTGTTCCTTTCATGAGCTGCTTTTCATGAGCATATCATGAAACAAACTCATTTCTGTTTGCTTCCTTTAGCTGTGATGTGGTGCAGAGATGATACTTCCATGGAACTTGGTTTGTTTTTGGCCTATTAAGGTTTCAGTTGTATCTCGATTTTTAATCAGTCTGTTGGGAGGGGGGTGAGGGAGGTGGGGGATGATCAGCCGAGGCAGGCAGGACTTCAGACTTTCTGGGTCCAGGCTTGCATATAGAGGTCTGACAGGAAGGATGTACCTTGAGGGCAGCCTGGAGTTTTTTCCTACTTTTAACAGAAGAGTAACTATTCACGTGCTTCTATTCTGCTAGTGATGTTTTAAATAATCGGTGCAAATTTACAATGATGTCCAAGATACCTCATGACCCAATCCGGGCCAGCACCAGGCGTTTTGCTCAGATGCCTTCAGACCACATTCAGATGCCAAAGATTCTTACCTGGTTATTCTCAAACTTAAGAGAATCTAAAACATGAGCCACTGTGTGGATTTTCTCTTGAGCCCCCGTGCCTTTAATTGTTTTGTATTTGGGGAACAAATGACTTTATCAAGGGGAAAGAATTTGAGGAAGGAGCATCTGAAGCTGGGGTTGGAGTGGGGAGGGGCTGGGGGAAAGGGAGCTGTGGGTGGGGGGAGGACTGAAACGGGGGGTGGGGAGGGATGGGAAGGAGAAAAGAGGAGCTGTATTGGGGAAGACCCAGGCTGCAGCTTGGGGCATCTCCCCAAGTGGCCCCAACACCCCCCATGTGGCCCCCGTGCCTGAGACTGACTTGCTTCCCACAGGAAATATGTATGACAATTGCATGTCTGTTTTGTGGGGTGGCCATTTGGATTGAGGGAATGTCCATGTTGTGATTCTGTATTGATTTGAAGGTTGGAAAAGGTTTGTGCTCAATGCCGGGGTCTCTTGGTGCATTGGGAAATGTGATCGCAGCTGCCCTGAGGTGAGAAGGGAGGCCTTCAGTGGTGGCCGATGCAGGCCTTCGCCTCCCCTGGTGAATGCTGCTCAATCCCCGGCCTCTTCCTTGTGGGAAGGTGCCTTCCTTATGGGAGGCCATGATCGGTCAATCTGGTCTGCGCATGTCCTGTAGTCTTGCACTGACTGCAGATCTAGTCCTGGTTAGAGGAGGCCCTTGTGGTGATGCGAAGATAAACATTTAATGATGGCACTGATGAGTGTGTGAGCTGCGTCAACCCGAGTCCGTGTAGGAGGGAACTGCGGGGCGGAGGGAAGAATGGACAGACTGGTGCAGTCCTCGGCCACTGGGGGCATGGCCAGGTCCACGCTCAGCCCTCCTCTGGGTTACCCCGTATTTCTGTAAATAGCAAGGAAAGGACTTGGAGCTGCCAGGGCCTTATGGGTGTAAGCTGTGTCCTCGCCTGGTCCCAGCTATGGTCAGTGACGTTATTTATCCTCTTCTAACCTCAGGCTTATTTGGTATAAAAACACGAAGGGACAGAAGTAGTTCAAGGGCCTTTAAAGACTTATGTAATCGTTAATAGAGTTAGGGTATTCAGAGCAAATCATGAAACAAACTCATTTCTGTTGTTTGAAGAAATCTTCACTATTCTCATTTTTGTGGCAAGCAATGTTGATTATTTGCTAAGTGAGAGCACTAGTGCCCTCCTGCCTAGCACGTCCTCGGCACATACCTCTGTCCATCGGTCTCCAATCACCAGGTGTCTTCTTTCTGCCTCGAATTGTAGGAGGAGCACTGGGATCTTAGGGGCTACAAGGAAACTCTGAAGACCACTTCGAGGGGTGGCTTCTAGTCAGTACTCTCCACAGAGACAGAGGCAGCCGGGTGTGGGTGTGTCTCTAGGGTGAGCTTAGCCACAGGGGCTACGGAGGCTGAGAAGCCCCAGGACCCACTGCCTGCAAGCTGGAGGGCTGGGAGGGTGTGGCTCGAAGGCTTGAGAAGCAGAGGGTGCAGATCCCATCTAGTTCTGAGGAGCTGAGACCCAGGAGCACAGGGGTGGAAGACTGATGTTACTGGCCCACAGCTAGACAGCCGGAGCAAGCCAAGCCTTCGCCACCTGCCTGTTTTACTCCAGCCCTGGAGCCCTGGGTGGACAGGGTGGTGCCCCCCACAGTGGTGAGGATGGGTCTCCACTCAGTCCAGATGCAAACATGCATCTCACATACTCAGAGGTAATTCGGAATCAGCCATCTGGGCACCCAGGGGCCCGCTCAGGTTGATGCACAAAACCAGCCCCAGCCGTGGTCCTCACATCTGCGTGTTCACGTCACTCTGCGTGCTTTGCTCAGTTGTCTCCTTGGTGAGCTTGTAGGTTTGTCGGGTGGTTCTTGGGGTCTTTGTCCGGGGCAGTGTTGGTGCTGATGACAGGCTCCCCACCACCAGCTCGGGTGCGGAAAGTGATGCCACCAATGGTTTCTTATTTCACAGCCACTTGAGCGGGTGCTCTGAAGCCAGTTCCACCTCCAGCAGCATCTGTTCACCCACGCCGATTCCATTTGGAATGTGTTCATTCCTTCTGTTGGGTTCAGCCTTCTTTCAGGGAGAAACTCTGTCCTGTTAGTCTACGTCTCCTGTGGTATATCTCATGGTTGAATAAGTACCTATAGGATACCTCACTGTGGTGATAGGTTCATTGGGAGGAAAACTTAATACCTTTTTTTCTTTTTTTGAAATGGAGTTTCACTCTCATCACCCAGGCTGGAGTGCAATGGCATGATCTCGGCTCACTGCAGCCTCCGCCTCCTGGGTTCAAGTGATTCTCCTGCTTCAGCCTCCTAAGTAGTTGAGATTACAGGTGCCCACCACCACAGCTGGCTAATTTTCGTATTTTCAGTAGAGACAGGGTTTCACCATGTTGGCCAGACTTGTCTCAAACTCCTCAACTCAGGTGATCCACCCGGCTTGGCCTCTCAAAGTGCTGGGATTATAGGCATGACCCACCTTGCCTGGCAACTGAATACCATTTTTTCATCATTATAATGGGCTTGTTAAATGCTTATGTGAGTATAATGAAGTTTATTTTTTTAAATGTTATCTGTGACCTTTCAGCTTTGCCTAGCACTTCTCATGTGAATCTTATAAAAGTCTTTTAGTCGTGGGGAAGAGGGATTATCCATTTCAGCAGATAGGGAGGTGGAGGAACAAACCGTAGTGAGTCCAAAGGTCTGAGCACAGGCAGTCACCCCAGCCTTGACGCTTACTCACGTCTGTTCTCAGTTCACCATAGCAGCGTCCACTCTCGTTTTTGGCTTAATAAGCTTTTTCCTCATCTTTCTAATCAGAACAGTTAATTTAACTGTCACATTAAGGTGTTGAGAATGGTGGCCTTCAGGCTTTCGATTATAACACAAGCAGTAAATGCACCTGACTCTGAATGTGGGTTTGAGTTTCGAAGGTTCACTTACGGTAATTTTTTTTTTTTATGGAGTTTCGCTCTTATTGCCCAGGCTGGAGTGCAATGGGGCAATCTCGGCTTACCACAATCTCGGCCTCCTACTCCTGCCTCAGCCTCCCAAGTAGCTGGGATTACAGGCATGCACCACCACACCGTTTTGTATTTTTAGTAGAGACGGGGTTTCTCCATGTTGGTCAGGCTGGTCTCGAACCCCCAACCTCAGGTAATCTGTCTGCCAAAGTGCACTTATGTTAATTTTTTTTCCAACCAAACCCTTATTGAAAAAAGCTGGCTGTGTGGAAGGCCAAAGTTTCCTTCATGCAGTTTTACAAGGGTGTTCGTGGGTCCTGCGGACACATAGATTTGGTAAACTCGGTGGGTGCCCTGGAACCAATGCCCCTGTGTACGTGGAGGGACAACACAGCTATTTAAAAGTTTGTGTCCTGCCTTGTTCCAGAAAGGCTCAAGGTAGATGCAAAATCATTTCGTTCTTTTGGTTTTCTTGGTGGGATATTGATGTTTATTCTTCAGAGTCTAAAATCCTGAGTGAGAAGAGTTAGTGCTTCAGGAACAAAGCTGCAATCTGGAATCACATATGGTGATAATCGACTTTTTCTTCATGGTTTCACAAAAGGTCAAGATCGTATTTTATTTAATTGAACCATAGGAAATTGCCAATATTTGGCTGGTTTTGGCCTACAAAATGGCAAGTTTGCATGATATTAAAGACAAAGGCTTCCTGGGTGGGAAAAATAGGAACTGAAGAAAACCTGAGTTTTCTGTCATGGACTCTGAGTAACAGGTAGGGGCGTCGGCTGTACAGCATTTTCCTTCTGTTTTGAGACTGTCAGAAAAAGGAAGGTCATTTGATTCTGTTTGGTCCCTGCCCCGTGCCTTTGCTGCAGAGGGGACTTGCCATTTTACCTCTTGTCCCCAGAGTGCCCAGGAGGCTGATGCCACTTAGAAGACCCGCAGGTGGGGGGAAGTGAACAGTGTCGGTCAAACTCTGCACCTTGTGACGCATCTGAGAAGCGTGTGCTCGCAGCAGGTCTCGAGTGAGGATGTGTTCCATCTTCGCTCCCCTCTCTGGCTTTGCAGGCCTTTGAAGCTGGTCCTGGGAAGTGAAATTAGTTAATGCTTCTGCCAGTCTCTGAGAAAGTTGAATAAAAACTTAAGCACTAACAGAACACTGCTTCCCACTGCCCAGATGCTGTGTTGGCAGGTATGTCCTCTGGATGGTCCTGCAGCGTGTGGGGATGTGGGGAGCCAATGATGGAACCCCTTGGCGTGACCCCAGCCACTATTGAGTGTTGACTTTGCAGAGCTCAGCCTGGTCCTGGAGCAGCAGAGTCCAGGCCTTCCCCAGGGGTGCACCTCCTCCAGGATGGCTTCCTGATGCCAGTGCCAGAAATCCCGCAGCATTATGGGAGCCGCAGCCCCCATCTGCACGGGCCAGCTCAGTCAACCCTGGGAAGCAACTCATGATGTGGACTTTGATTCGTTTTTTTTTTTAAACACTTTGTGCCACCACTTTCCCATCTGTGAGATCAGGGATTGGACACGGTCCCTGAGGCCTCCCAGCTGCACCATGGCATTAAAGCCACTGCTGCTGCTGGGTCTTTCTGGGAAGACTTGCTCCACTTTGGAGCTCAGCAGCAGGAGAGAGGTGGCCCTGAGTGCGGCAAGTGCTCAGACGCCGCAGCAAGCTCCTGTGGTCCGGGCCTGGTGCACTGTGGGCCTAGAGCTCATGGCCTATGGTGGTTGCTGATACATCAGATAAAAACATGCCTTAACTTTGCCTGGGACAACCAGGCTTCCCTGGGGATATAGTTCTGGTCCCTGGGGCCCAGGGGTCCAGGCTCCACTGGAGAGTCATCAGCGTGGGGGCAACAAGGGGGTGCTCCTTTCCATCTTGGTCAGAGCTAGCTGGTCCACCCTAGCACTGTCCTTCCGAGATCTGCCATTCCAAAGGTGGCAGTGATGTCAGACTGTGGGGTGCAGGGTCAGCTCTGAGTCCCCCTGTCCTAGGCTGGTGGTTGCAGGACCACAGATGCTTCAGGACCAGCCTCTAATGGCCCTTCACTGGCCTTGGGGGCTGTGGGGACGAAAGCTGCCTCTCACAAGCTCATCACCCCCGCCCGTGTTGTGCCGTCACGGGAGAACAAGTGAAGTAGGGCGTTCACTGTGGAGGCTCCGGGTGCAGAGAGCGGGTGCAGCGTGCAGGCCACCTGCATCAGGAAGGGGCTGCTTTGAGGTTAGAGTTTCCAGGGTTCCTTTTTTCTGTTGAACTTTTTGTTTTCTGAGTAATTGGTCATCAGTCTGTTCACTCTGACTGCAATGTGTAAAAATAATTCTGGGCTTTCTTTGTTCCACCAAACTAAGGACAGGAAGTACCAGAGAACTACTTGTATGGGGGGCCAAAGAACCACCTTTGCTTGCTTCCAGGGAGTTCGAAGCCCAAATAGGAATGAGTTTGTGGAAGTGAGGAAGAGAGGGAATCTGGGTGGTCTGGAAGCCGGGGGTCCTATCATCCCCCACCGTCCCCTGCGGTCACACCCAAGGGCCCACTGTGTGGCACACTCAGTGTCTGACTCACTGGGCCTAGATCCATTAATTTTCCAAGACTGCTGTTTGTTCACAGTGGTCCTGCCATTTTCCAGTTACAAGGGTAGTGGGGGGTGAACCTTGCCCTCAAGGCCCATCCCACCTCGGAGCTGCATACACTGAACAGTGAGGTCGGGGAGACGGCGCTGTGGCCAAATACAGGCACTGGCTGTGCCATTTTCCCCAACTGGGTGTTGGCTGAGATGTTCCCAGCTGCGGCCTAGGTGGGTCGTGTTGAGCTCACAGCCAGCTAGGTTCCCCTGGGGCTGACGCTGCGTTTCAGAAACGGGCTCTGAGACCAGTGTGCCTGTGCAGACTTGCTGGATGTACTGGTTGACACTGGCCATGGGCGATTACAGATAGGAAGGTCTCACCCCTGTGGGACTCAGCGAGCTTCCATAAACTCACCCCTGTGGCTGGCTTTATCCAAAGTGGAGTCTTGGTGCTTTTAGCCCCTGGTTTTCCTGTTTGCTTTTCTGCCAGGAATGGAGAATGTGCCTGCTCCTTACTCTTAGCCCCCTTGGTAGAGGGGACAGTTGTGAGGGACAGGTTCCTGCCTCAGCCCTTCAGTTGGTCAAGTCTGCCCTCTCAGGGGAAGTCCTTCCAGAGCCTGCAGTCCCTTGTGTCTCATGGCTCCAGAGAGGGTCAGGGTGCCCCTGCTGTTCCTGCCCCTGCATGCAGCCCCACCTGCTGAGAATGTCTTCATGCCCCACCTTGCGTCACCTCCTGCAGCCCGGAGCTGCCAGGCTCTTGGCGGGCACAGACCCTGGGTATGTGGTGCTGAGGGATGTCTATGCCCAGGTATCCCCGTGCTTCTGGGTCACTTGAGGTTGAAGCCCAAATCAGGGTCATCATTTCCTGCAGGGTCCACAGCAGTAGATTGTAAACTTGACATGACCTGAATCCAGAGAGTCGAGATTCTGCCCTGCTTTGTGGTTCGGTTGTGTGTGGTCTTGAGAAAATGAACTTGGGTTTTCTTGACTCTATGATGGGGCCAACGAGACATGCCCTTCTCTAGGTGTAAAGCATTGGGCTGTCCCGTCAGGAAGCAGTAGGGACTCGAGAACAGCGCCCTGCACCCTCCAGTTCCCTTACATTTAAATAATTTGTACTCGACTGTGCCGGGTCATCTTGGGAGGTAAATGGGAGGTTTCACGTGGGGCTGTGCAGTCTTTCTTAGGTGTCAGATGTGAGAGTTGAGGAATAGGAAAGGGCCTGGCAGGTGTGCTGTTTATAATAATGGAGCGATCTGACGCCAGGTCTGTACCCTCCCCGGGTCCGTGTCTGGCCATTCTCTCCCGGTCTGCAGTGGGAACTTCACAGGAGCATTGTGGGCTCCTCCATTATCCGACTCTGTGTAGATGTCTAAGGATCTGTGCACAGCTGCTCTGTCACTGAGTTGTGATAATGAACTGAGGAACCATGAACAGCCCCTGAATTGGTTAGCATTGGTCCTAGGGCCAGTTCTGCTGGGATTGGAGTCATTCTTAATAAAGTATGCTGAACTCCTACACAGAGTTCTGAATTTCAGAGGCCTTTCAACTCTGCAACAGAAAGTGGCTTCAGTGTCCATATTTATCCGATTAACAGCTGCTTCCTTCAGAAAACATTCGAGTCCCCTTTACTTGCCAGGGTGACTCTGGGAGTTTGAAGATGAGTGAGACAACTCCCCCCTACAACCCCCGCTTGTGGATTTTACTGTCTAGGGGGGAGACGGGTGTTGATGGTAAAGGAGGCCCTATCACAGAGGTCAGCGCACGTCGGTTTTATTTCTTCATCACTTGCTGTGTTCAGGCAGCATCCTGAGCCACGTGCAGAGCATCTGGGGACCCTGCCCAGGGCATCCCAGGCACAGCAAGGATCCACACCATCTTTGTACTTGGCCCAGGTTTTGGGGGAAGGGCTGAGGAGGGCCCTAGCCTTTGCTGGAGATGGTTGGAAGTCAAGGCAGCCTTCAGCAAGGAGATGGACCCCAGCTGATTCCTCAATAAAGAGAGGTGGTCCCCGAGTGGTCAGAGCAGGGTGGCACACACAGACCCAGGTATGGGGTCTGGGGCAGGTGCATCTGAGTGGAGTTTGCTGGGAGACAGTGGGGGCGGGGGGTGAGGTGTCAAGGCTGTTGGAATTTATCCTGTGAATTATCACTAAGCTAATGCTAGTGAAACAGATGTAAAATTAGGACTCGGGGGGTAAATGTGGACTTAGGGTTACCCTGGGTGTGGGTGTTTTCAGGCTCCGAAGATAGAGATGTAGGAACTTGGGGCAGAGCTGAGCCCCAGATAAGGATGAGACCACCCTGGGCGATGGTGAATGAGGCAGGGATGGAAACCCAGTGAGCCTCCTGGGGTTGGCCCAGCAGGAAGGCGGCAGAGAAGAGCTGCACCCTCAGAGGCCCACCTGCTCTGAGATTGTACATGATGTACAGATAGCGAGGTCGGGACAGCTCATACATCTTCAGAGTTTGATTCTACTAACTTAACCAGAACTGTATTTTTATGATATTTATTTTGAAGCTTCTCAAAGGAACAGTTGGGAAAAACTTCTCATTTTTAGAATTTTCATAGTAATAGTTATAATTTACCAAAATTTAAAGTTATGTAGTCATTGTTTTGCTTTTTTCTAGATGTGCTGCTAAACAGGGTTGCTAATTATAATTTCTAAACTGCAGGATTCAAAACAGTACCCTTTTTAAGCAGACACTCGTAGTTGAGGAATTCCACCTAGTCAGTTCACTTTAAGCATTTTTAAAACATGATTTTCTTTATCCTAGTTAGCACCTGTAGCTGTAGTTTGTTTTCACTGCTGAAGAATATTCCATGATGAGAACAAACTGTAATTCATCTGTTTTCACACTGATGGACATTTGGATTATTTTGGGGGAGGGGTGTGTATCTATACTCAGCCTTCATTTTTCAGGATTTTTTGTAGAAGGTGACTGGTAACATCTTCCGCCACGGAGCCAACATGAACCCTGATTATAGCCACATAAAGACTGTCATGTTTTGTTACCCATACCCGGAACCATTTTCTTAAGTTGAATCACAGTGGCAAAACCTGAAGTCATTTGAAAGGCTCCTCTGATCTTACACTTGTAATTCATTTTTATTAATATTTCTGCTAATTAGGAAGTGTATCAATTATACAGAAATCCGAGAATGTATAATTACATGTTTAGAACAGAAAAACTCTTATTTAACACCCCAGAACACATGGCTATGAAGTTTTACCCTCATGTGCTACCAGTGTTGTCTTTGCTTGAAATGTGAAATAACACTCGGATATGGTTTTAGACTCGCACATAGTTCTTCAGTGATGGAAAATGTAACACACATGGAGAGTTAATGATGGAAGATGTAATGCACATGGAGAATTTCTGCTGTTTGTGGAATGTGATTTCCCAGCTGCCAAATTGCCGTGGAGCCCACCATAGGACCGCCCCATTCAGGCCTCCGCTGCGCTCGCCCTCAGGCCGCCTTCCTCCTCCCGCGCCTGCACCATTGGATGTCTGAGGTGGTCCCTGCTTCATTCTCTGGAAGTTCTGAAAAGGAAGGAGAGGAGGCCATGCGGGGTGCCCTAACCCTAACCCTTGTGTTGATCCCTCGAGCTTTCATTTGGAGTCTTGGCTCCTTGATGGTTCCTGCCTTTATGTTCCTACCTCGTGATTTCATCCTTGTGTCTAATTCACAGAGAGGTAAAGAGGGAAGCTGTATTCAGCCAACAGCTTGATTTTATTCACAAGGCTCAAATAGGCTAGGTATTTGGAAACCTCTGTGAAAATGGTCATTTTTCATTTTTAAACAGTGTCAAGTGTTATTTGTACTTCAAATGGGTAACTGTTTTGTTCTCTTGGAAAAAACACAGCCATAAAACTGGTTTAAAAAAAAAAGGGAGTGGGTGTGAGGGAGTAGCTTAGGAATTATACCGGTAATGACAGGGAGCAGTGGCTCATGCCTGTAATCCCAGCACTTTGGGAGGCTGAGACAGGCAGATCACCTGAGATCAGGAGTTCAAGGCCAGCCTGGCCAACATGGTGAAACCCATCTCTACTGAAAGTATAAAAACTAGCTGGGTGTGGTGGTGGGCACCTGTAATCCCAGCTACTTGGGAGGCTGAGGCAGGAGAATTGCTTGAACCCAGGAGGCGGAGGTTGCAGTGAGCTGAGATTACGCCACTGCACTCCAGCCTGGGTGACAGAGTGAGACTCTATCTAAAAAAAAAAAAAAATTATAGCAGCAAAGATCCTCACTGAGGTTTGGTGTGGGTTCAGAGGAGCTGGGCCTTGTGTCACCAGGGTCGTCGCTGGGAGAAGATGCTCAGGGTGGGCGTTAGTCATTCAGCCTTTCTGGAACTGAGGAACAAACAGCTTGCTGTGGCTCTTTTAGAACCTATATTTTGAGTCAGTTTATCCCACTTGACTCACAGGTGCTGTGCTATTTCAGATCCTTGCTTTGTACCATGCGCTCATTTTCTTGTCCCCTGATAACTGCCTTGGTTGCTCCTGGCCTGACATTCGAGCCTCATCATCTGTGGACGCAGAAGCTGGGTGGAAGGGCCCAGGCCGAGACTCCGGCCTTCACAGTTCATGCCTCTCACCGGATTTATCACATCACTCCCAGGGTCTCCCATTTAGAGGAAGTTTCTATTTCGTGCATGCCCTGTGTGGTATGGAAACCACTCCTACCTAATTTTCTCCTGTTTGAACCGTACCATGAAGGAATTTCTGTTCTTTTAGTCAACCGTCAGAATCTGAGGATACGGTGATGTATATAACGTATCACACGCTTCTCAGCAGTTCTTCATGAATTTCGTTCTGTTAAATTATTGCCGTTTTCATGGCTGAATTGGTCTCACGTCTTGGCCCTTGGTAACTATTTTGAAATGAATTCCTCTCTGCGTCGTGTGTTAAGGTTTTACCTGGGCATTCGCCTGGAAGCCATTAAGGCCTCACCTCTGCTCTCCTGACAAGAGGAGGAATCTCATCAGAGTGTTTCTAGTGTGCTTTTTCTTCCAGACAAAATTACCTTTTAACGAAGAGACATCCATTAAAGTCATAAATTACACTCAGGATAGAAACGCGGGTCAGCTGACAGAGCAGAGTCCAGAATAGACCCAAAGATGCAAAACCAATTCAGTGGAATTTGAGTCTTTTCAAAAATTGTGCTGGAATTATGGGACAGCCAAAACTCAAAAAGTGAAAAGAGTGAAAACGAGGAGAAATTCCTGAATTAAAATTAAGGTGGACCATAGCCCTGAATGTAAAATGCCAAACTACAAATCTTGTAGAAGAAAATGGGAGAAATTGTCTTGACCCTAGGGTTAGAGTTCTTAGCCATGATACCGTGATCCGTAATCAAGGAAAAAAACACAGTAGATAAGACTTCATCAAAATTAAGCTTTTGATATAAAAGACACCCTTAGAGAAATTAAGACATTTTCTACAGACGGGGAGAAAGTATCTATGAATCACGCAGCCTACTTCTTATCCTACGTCTTCTTGAGGCCTGTCGGGAAACTCCAAGAAGCTTTGTTACCAAACTGTTTTTTCCTTTTACAGCAGCTGGATATATTTGCTGCAAAAGAAAGGAATAATCCACCTCCCTCCAACCCTCTAATATGGTGATTAAATGCATTTAAGGTTAGACGAAACTCATTCTTGAGGGGCCTGGGGTGTTAACCGTCTTTGGGTCATGTAACTAAGGTTGTTGGTGATTAAAACCTCCAGACGGCTTTGTTCTACCACATTCCTCAGTTTTGAATGATCTTCCTGGCTGTAACTTGGAGCAGCATTGGGGTAAGGCCCTGCAGGACGTCGGTGTTCGTGGTTTCGGGGTTTTGGGCCCAGCCACCTTCCCGTGTCTGTGTAAATTACACCCAGGGTCATCTTACTCGCCTCACTTTAGCCAAGTGTCAGAGCTGCAGGATGTGTGTGCCCATGGCACCTGGGCCATGATCCTGGAGCCGTGTGAGACCGTGATTCTTGGTTTTATAGAATTATTTACTCTGGGATTATTAAAAGCACTTGAGGCATTCAAATGCTATTTCCTGAATATAATTTATATCCAGTTCTTCAGAAACATTTCTAGGAAGGATCTAGGATTTTTGTTTTCTGCCACTCATTGCTAGAAAGAATTGTGTAACTCTTTCAAGTGAGAGAAGTTGGGACGGAGAGTTGAATGGCATTATTCCCTCCTTCCACGATGTGAGCAAGATTAAACGTGCCTCCCTGGCTTCCCTCCATCTTCTCAGCTGCGAGATGCCTGGCGTGGCAGTGTGCCACCTTTCCTCTTCTTTATGGGGACAATTAGTGGTGTATCCCGCTCAGCTCAGTGTGGTGTGGCTGCGTGGGTGAGGAGCTTGGTTGCTAGGTGACCTACCCAGGCCTGCCTCCTGCCTTGGGCCTCCCTAGGCCATGTTCTAAACTGACAGATAACCGTGTCTTCTGGAAGAGGACAGCTGCAGGGCAGGGGAGCTTTCACTGAGACGTTCTCCTTGTACTTGATGTCTGAGCCCTCGTCCAGCCTGTGCCCTTACAGACCAGCCTTTGTGTGATACAGACCACTCCCTCCCAGCAACGACTGCTGCGCTTTTAGAGGTTTGGAAATGTAACTTAACTCATCTTCAATTTAACGTGGACTATTAAATCGTAATGTTTAAATTGATGTATTTTATGGCCTTTATTTGATTTCTCTCTTGAATTTTCTTCTCCCCATATGAGATGCAGCTTTTTAAGGGAGAAAGCTAGGTATGGCCCCCTTTCCTGAGGATCGAAGTGAATTCTGAAAGCCCTTTATGTAGGCAGTGAAACAACCAGGGAACCGTTATTATAGCTACACCGTCCACATAAAGTGAGCACGACTCATGAGCAGAAAAAAAAGGAAGCAGCCAGGGGACACGGTGAGTGCTAATGCTGCCTCTGCCCGTCCTGAGAAGCAGAGCAGAAGTGCACGCCGGAGCAGCTGAGTCGGTCTCCAAGCCCAGCCTGCACCCTCATCCGTCTGCGTCTGCAGAGGCACAGGCGGTGCCGCCGCCCCTCCATCGGGCCCGGACCGGTCTGCCGGGATCCCTTGTCCTGTTGTCTTCACCAGCCTCTGGGTTGTACCGGGCTTGTTTTGACCTTGGTATGTGTTTCGGGGTAGTGCTCAGCCCTCTGACGGAATTGGTCCTTAGCTGATTCATGTGTGATGGGACCAGGGGATGGCTCTGGTTCCGTGTCCTGGATCCCAGGAAGCCCGCACCTTGGAATGCCCGGGTCTTCCTGAGAGACCCTGGTTCCAATGGAGCACAGCCCAGCCCTCTCCAGGTGTCCCTATTTCACTGCTTTGTAACTGCATTTGTGTTTAGCAGGTCTTCTAGGACTTAGATGCTGCTTGGTGTGAGCTAGGTTTTGTGTGAAAAGAGGACAGAGGTCATTTGCAGGAGCCTGAGCCCCTATCCGAGGCAGCAACAAACCAGCCCAGAACCATCTTTTATGCTTCCAGATTCTGTGGCCAAAAAGTTACACAGGGACATTGAGGGTGATGCATTTCTGCTCTGTGACGTCTGTGGTTTTAGCTGGAGGGACAGAAATGATGTGGAGGCCTTTTCACTCCTGGCCTGGGCTTGGACCTACTGTACAGCCTCTCAATGGCACCAGGGCCCCCTTGTGCCATGGTGGCCTGCCCCAGGGTGTCCCAGGCTTCGTGATGTCCAGGCTCCCCTGTCATGGAGGCCTTGGGATGGTGCCCTGTCCCAGGGTGTCCCAGGCTTCATGATGTCCAGACTCCCCTGGCATGGAGGCCTTGGGATGGTGCCCTGTCCCAGGGTGTCCCAGGCTTCATGATGTCCAGGCTCCCCTGGCATGGAGGCCTTGGGATGGTGCCCTGCCCCAGGGTGTCCCAGGCTTCCTGACGTCCTAGACTCCCCTCCCATGGCAGCCTCAGGACAGTTTAGCACTGCCCCAGGTGTCCCAGCTCTAAGACCATTGTTCTGTCCAGTAAGGAGAAGCTATACTTTAAAGTCTAGCCTCGGAAGGTGCATGGGTCCCAACCTTCAGAGCTGTGCAATGCCTACCATGAATCAAGGGGACAGAATGCCCAGCCAGAATTTGCAGGTATGTTGGCAAGTGGTCCCACTAGGCCTCTTATTTTTGTTTAGTCAGGTATATATTTCTTTTTCTCTCTCTCTCTCTCTTTTTTTTGAGACAGGGTCTCACTTTTGTTGCCCAGGCTGGAGGGCAGTAGTATGAGCCTGGCTCACTGTAGCCTCGATCTCCCAGGCTCAAGTGATCTTCCTACCTCAGCCTTCTGAGTAGCCAGGACCACAGGCATGTGCCCTCACGCCTGGCTTATTTCTGTATTTTATGTAGATACGGGGCTTTGCAATGTTGCATAGGCTAGGCTCGAACTCCTGGGCCTAAGCAGTCCACCTGCCTCAGCCTCCCAAAATACTGAGATCACAGGAGTAAGCCACCATACCTGGCCAAGTATGTATTTCTAATTTTAAAATTAAATTGGAGGACCCAGAGCCAGTTAATTACGTCTCTATTGGAGCATGCTGCTTGTAGCACATTAAGAAAAATTGTCTAGAACTTGGAAAGGGGCTGGCCAGAGACAGTCTCTCGAGGTTGTCTGATGAGCCCCTGGGGTCTCTAACCATCTGGAAGGATGGACGGAGTCAGACTTGCTCTTCTCAACCGCTAAGCCCAGGTTTTGTAAGGTTATGTGTTGGCTTGTAGGATTTTCTCTGGCAGAGATGGGGTGACTTTTGCTCACTGAGATGCTTATCTCAGGGACTTCGTGGCCTGTGGGATGGCAGCCTGTTGCAGAGCTGAGCAAGCAATCTCGTGCTACCCTTACTTTCTCAAACACCTGTGAGTGACTTCTTATGCAGTCTTGGAAGCGGCTTCATGCCCACTCTCCTTGTTAATGAGCGAATGCTTTTTTGACCCTTCCTCCCCTTTCTTTGCTTGGGGTGTTTCGGTCTCACGCATTCCACTTCTACAGGAATTTCTAACACTGCTGAGTGTGGAAAACATGGAGGAAGCTGTGCACCTGCCTTCCGTGAGGCTTCCAGGCATCCTCCTCTTCCCTCCTCTCCTCTCCCCTCCCCTCCCCTCCCCTCCCCTCCTGTGAGCCTTCCAGGCGTGGTCCTCTCCCCTCACTGCCCTCTCCCCTGGGCAACGTGACGTCCAGGGCGCCAGGTCTTCCTGCTCTGATCGCCCGCTAGTGGTCTCTGTGCAGCCGTGGGATTTGTGTGCTGCTGGCTAACTGCCAGGCATGAGCATCAGTGGCCCGTGGATGCTGCCCCTCCCGCCTTTAGGTGAGGAGGGTGCAGTCCTTGCTGCGTGGATGACACGTTAGAGGAGCATGTGTTGGGGAGGCTGCCCTTCCAGGGGTGCTGAGCGAGGCTGCTCCTGCTGGTGCGGTCAGAGGTTTCCAGGGGCTGCATGTTGGTTTCCGACACCACTTGGCCATGTGCAGAGTTGTCGGTTTCTTGGATTCACGTTGCTCATTCCAGAAGTGGGGCTTTTGGTTAAAGTGGAGCCATCCCCAGGACTTGTGGCCGTGGTTCAGACATTGTAGTTGCCTACAGAAGCCCCTGTGCCCCAGTGAGACCTTCACATCGCAATTTTACAGCTTAGCTGCCCTGGGGGGAACATGACCCTCGAATTTTTTTTTTTTTTTTTTTTTTTTTACATAATAACTAAGCTGTGATAGAGGCAAGAAAGACACTGGCAAGAAAACTTTCTGGTTTCAACCAAAAATTCCCCTGTTAGCCCTTTCAAATTGGAGCAAGACAAATCCTGGTTTGTGTGTTCTGTTTGGAATTGGCTAGAATCCCTTAGAAAGTGAAATAACTATTTCCCAAATAGGGCTGGTATCAACCAAAGTCGTAAGGTGATAATTATGACAGTAAGACTCTTGACTTGAAACAAAAATCCTGAAAATGGCAAAAAGGCAGAATGGAGCACCTCTGGGGTTTGTGATCTCTTGCTTGGAATTGATGGTGATGAGGCCGCAGCATGTGGGGTCCAGAGCCCATCCTGCCACCTGACGTGGAGGGGCCTGGACAAGGTCCTTGGCCAGCCCGAGCCTCAGTTTACCCATAAGTAGGATAGGGATGATGCAAGGGTGACATGAGGTCATGCCTGTGAAGTGCCGAGCCCGATTCTGGTTGACGGTGAATACTCAGATCTGAGATGCGGCTGCCACTCCCACCCCAGCCCCAGCCCATCCCTGGCAGATGCCACAGACTGTCACCGAGGACCAGAAAAGTGACTGTTCCGAATTAAAGACACTTGTTTTAAGGGCTCTGGTTTTTAACTCTTTGGAAACCAGAAGCAGAAGTGGCAATGAAGAACATTTTTCTAAATTCTTATACATCCTATTATTTAAAATAGCCCGTAGAGATATTAAATTCCAGGAAGACTGGAGGAACTTCTCAAACCCTCCTTAACCTTGTTTTTTGTGTCTTTGTTTTAACAAAAATATTGCTTTGTCTCTTCTCCCTTATCCAGAAGTGAAGGTGAATGCTGAGTGCCATTCATGGGAATAAGGCAACCGCAGGCGGCCCAGAGTGACTCTTGATTTCCTTAAATGATTTGTGTGTGTGCTCACCTTAAAATGTAACTCAGTAAAACAGGTGGGTTTTGAGGAGTGACTCTGTTTAAATTACCCAGGTAAAAAGGTGACAGTTAAATTTCATCAAGTCTGTGCAGGTGTCCAAAACCCATTTCTGTGAGTTCATGTGACTTGTGGTTATTTTTGAATACAGAAAATGTGTTGTTGCTGAGGACTTCAGAGGGTGTGCTGGGATTGTGTAGGGTGGACATCAGGGGCTTCAGTGTGTGTGGTTTCCTTGGAGAGGTTTAAATTAAGGCTGAGTGTCCCTACTCCAAAATGCTCCAAAACCTGAAGTACTCTGAGCGTCCTCATGACACTTGAAGGAAATGGTCTTCGGAGCACTTTGAATTTCAGACTATGGATGCTCTACTGGATAGTGAAATATTCCAAGACGCTTCTGGCCCGGAAAGCTTGGATAAGGACACTTGGCCTTTGCCAGGCATCCCTGGAGTGTGAGGCAGCCAGTGCTCCCTGGACTGGCTTTTGTAGGAGCCACAGAAAGGAAGAGGGTCAAAGTGGCCACACCTGGCTCCTGAGAAGGGGGTGGGAGGGGGAGGTGGGCACAGAGGGACCAAGCGGAGTCCCCAGCATCCGGGATGCCGTCTCTGGTGGAATTGAGAGCCTGCCCCCGTTGTGGCTCTGGCCTGTCAGCAGTCACTGAGGCCTGGAGGGAGCTGGGGGAGAGGGGTTGAGGAGGAGGAAGGAGTCGGCCTCCTGCTTTTGGAGAGGGCCGGTGTCGGCCTGTGCTAGCCTCGTGTGTTACTCCTGCATCCGAGGTGCATGGCTGTGCCTTGTGTCGCAGTTTCTGGGGTGCGCAGTGCTCTCGTCCGCAGTAACAGCTTTGTCTCCAGCCCTTGGTGGCAAGTTCCCTTTTTTTTTTTTCCTGTAAAAAGAGGTAGAAAGTTTTATAAAAATGCGTTTGACCACTGTTTTTGCTGGAATGTCTGTTTTCCGATACGACATGGTGCACTTAGGCTAAATCTGAAAGTATCTCCTAGTGAGCCTCATGAGTCAAGTACAGTTCATGCATATTTAAAGCGGGTAGATTTGGGAACACGGAGCATCCCAGTGCGAGGGTGAGTTTTCCACCAACTCTTGGAATGGAGTCTGTAGTGTTGGGCGCTTTTACCCTGAGATCAGCGAGGGCATGCTCACATCCCTGCCTGCGCGGCCTCCCTTCCGTCATAGCGTCTGCTGGGGTCTGCATGGGTTGCCTGAGCTTTGCTGTTACCTTTTTCACATGTGCCTTTTTATCAAATACTAGGATAAACTCAACCTCACATACTTTGTGGGGAGAGAGAAAAGTATATCTGGGATCTCTTTAATTATATGTTGGAGAATAAATTTGGTCAAAATGTTTCTGCATGTGCTTGCTTGGTGGGCTGGGGTTCCTGCCTCACCCTGAGGCACATTTGCACGTTTTGATTTAATCTTGGCTCTATGGCAACAAAACTATAGAAGATGCTTATGACTTATTTTCTAAAATCTAGAAATAAACATATGATTGGAATCATAATCTGTGGAACTTCTTTCTAAAACCTGATTTGAACTGTCATTTTTGTTTGGTATATTTTGTTAACAATTTCATTTTTTATTTAACATGGCATAAAACAAATGGAACAAATATTTAATTCAAACTCAGATTTAAAAATTAGTACCTCATATCAACTTACTGCTTCACCAAGTTTATTATCATTAATAGTTCTATTTTCTCTGAGTGCAGCATAATTGTTATAAAATTAAGAAAAAGGTTGGGTATGATGTCTCGTGCCTTTAATCCCAGCACTTTGGGAGGCCAAGGCAGGAGGATCACTTGAGGCCAAGGAGGTCAAGACCAACCTGGGCAACATAGCAAGACCCCATCTCTATAACAACAGAAACATTAGCTGGGTGTGGTGGTTCGTGCCTGTGGTCTCTGCTACTCTGGAGGCTGAGGTGGGAGGATCACTCAGGCTACAGCGAGCTGTGATTGCTCCACGGTGCTCCAGTCCGGGCGACAGAGCCATGACCCTGTCTCAGAAAGAAAAAGGAGAAAAGACAAAAATCTCCAGAAAGGTCTCGTTTTCTTTTTTAATCATCCCAAAAGAGAGATCAGTTTTTTCCTAATAATGTAAAAGTTGACTGATAAGATTCTTTTCTTGCATGGTTTTTCCTTTGCAAAGATTGACAGTATTCTTTCCACCTCATCTGTGGAAACGAGATCGTTTCAAAGCAGCAGGCGTCTTCGAGGTTGGTGGTAGTTTCCTGTGTTGCACCTTGGGGAACAGCCAGCATGCAGCCTTTTGCCACAATCGTGTGCGTTATAAGTCCCAGTTAAAATCATCTCCAGAGACGCCTATGTGGCTTATTATAGCAGAACATGTTCATTCAGGTAATGGTTTTAACTTCATATCTGAGATTATTCTGTGTAACTCAACATATGGGATCAGTAATGATTTAAGATAATTCTGGCTGATATCATTTAGAGGATATTGTCTTTCAGTTCAAGTTAAAACTTCCTTCGTGATAGTCATTTTGTGATTCATTTAAATATGAGCTTTATTGCATGGCTCAAGTTTTCATTAGTCATTTAATAACATAGAATTTTGAAAGCAGATGTGGCGAAATATTTCTAATAAAATGTTTGCTTATTCAGATTATTTACAATGTCCCGAGGAACACTCTAAATTGCTAGTAATTGTGGTACGTGTTAAGGCTGATGATGGAGGTCACTGGATGAATGGTAAGGGCTTCACTGCAAGGCAAATGGGATTTGAACCCTGACCTCCTGATGTGCCAGCCTTGACCATGGCCTCTGTCCTTTCCACTGGGAGACAGAAGCACCAGCGTCCACCTCACAGGCTGTCCTGAGAACCTGGGACCAAGGGCTTGTGTTCCCTTGCAGGTGGCACAGATGCGGGCTTAACAATACACACAGATGCACACGCTGCAGGCCACCAGCAGGCCACCAGTGTCGGGCTCATCCAGTTTTATTCAAAAGGTGGGATTTGCATTGCTCACCTGGGGACCAGGTGTGCTGCTGCTGTCGTAGCAGGCGTGTGGATCGTCCTGGGTGGTCCTCAGGTGGACAAGGAGTCACCAATTCAGATTCCCAGGGTTAGATGCCAGGGGACCACTGACCTCCTGTGTTCAGAGGGGGGAGTAAAAAGCTTCCCTTTCGATCCCAGGACCATGTAAGCAGGCATGTGTGTGTGTTCTGTGTGTGGGGGGTGGTGAGTGTATTTGAGGGGTGTATGTGGTGAGTGTATTTGAATAGGTATGTGTGGAGTGAGCAGGTTCATGTGTGTGTTGTGTGTGCTTGTCAGTGTATTTGGTGTGCATGGAGTGCATACATGTGTCATGTTTGTAAGGTATTTGGTGAAGGGGGTGGGGTATGTATGGAGTAAGTGTGCACATGTGTGTTCTGCATGTGTGTGTGGTTTCTACCTGTTCCCTGCCTTGAGTCTGCTCCTGGGCCCTGCTGTCCTGGCGGCTTTACAGTTTGGTGTGTTTTTGCTTCTGGAAATCCTGGAACCAGACTCTAAGCTGTGATCACAGACTTGCAGCCCTGGAGCGAGGGCTTCTGCCTCCCTCTGGGACTGGAGGTTGCTGGCCCCGTTTGACAGGCACAGGGGTCTCTGTGCCGGCCTCTCCCTGGGCACTGTCCACAGCAGAGCATGTCTGATTCTGAGCTCTGCGGGTCCGTGGCTCCCCCACCTTGAGTCAGCCCTTTGTTCTCTGTCCTGCCTCTGTTTTCTTGCTGAGTGGCTCTGGGAAGTGGTGCCCGGGACAAGGCTTCATCAGCTGCCCAGGTGGCAGTTGCCCAAGCCCTGCTGCTGTCCTGGGTGGACAGCTGGCGGGGGGAGGGATGTCCCTCAGCACCTGCAAGAAGACAGGTTTGGAAAGTGCTGGAGGGGAGTGGTTTCCTCCTAGACATGGTTTTCTGGAAAGTTCTGGCCCTCACATTTTTCTGTAAGGGAAATTAGAAACTGAGTTGCTCTTTAGGGGAACGTCTTTGTAGTGTCTGTCTGCCATCTGAGTATTCTCTAGGTGTGTAATACGCAAGGTCGCATGTGTTTGGGAACATCTGTCTCCTGAGTGGTTTTAGTAGGGAAGCCTTTTTCAGCTTGGCCTCTGTTTCCAGCTTGTGAGGGAGATGGCTGCTGGGGTCCCAGGGAGAGTAAAACAGAGTGGGGTGGGATGGGAACGTTCCATCTGACAAGGTCCGTGGGAAAGTGTCTAAACAAACGTCGCTGTTCTCCGGGCTCCTGGAGTTGAGGTTGTTTTGGGTTGTTGAGGGAAAGCTACCCTCGTTCCTCACCATTTGAATGCTGTCCAGGGCTTGTTCCACTGGAAAGGGGATGCGCGTGAGTGAGGGTCAGGTTGCAGACTCTGAGATGATTTGGAACCTGTCAGCTGGTTTCCTAAAAACACAGATGCTTGTAAAGATGTTCCTGATTAGCGAAAACGTTTCAATAGGACATGTCAGCTGGTGGTTGTTTTTTTAAAATGGTCACAATTTTCCTGTTACTTATTAAATGCCTGTTGAATAGGGGAGGATTCACATACATTTTTATTTTCCTGTCTGGGTACTTGATTTTTGTTTTCAGTTGTGCGGGTGTGCAGGTAACAGGATTTAGAGGCAGTCCCAGCACTGGGTGGCTTCAGGGCAGCCTCAGAGTCAGTGTTAAAGGGGATGCAGGGATTTGGGGGCCACCTCCTCCATAGGACAGACACCAAGGGCCAGAGGTTGGTGATCTCAGTGAGGTCACGAAGATGGGCACCCCCAGAACCCCAGCCCCTGCGCTTCTCTCCTTCACATGTGTCTCTGCTCAGAGCTGCTCTCCTTCCGGGTAATCGTGGGCGATCTCAAGACTTCCATGTTTTTGGCTCACATCAATATTGGGCAGCGGTGTTTTTGTTTTTTTGGAGTGATAGATTGGGTGGATTTTGGCTTTTCTAACTCATTTAATACCTGTTTCTGCATCAGGTGTTCTCTACTAGTTAGGAGGAGGGTGAAAGTGGTGGTATTACTTCCAGCTGTTGGCCACCTGCTGAGAGCTGTGGTTTGGCATGCACAGATCTGTTTTGGCACAGTCTCATGAGCAGCCAAGGGCAGTGCAGAAAGTGAGGCTCTGGTGAGGCTGTCGGAGACAGAAGGGCCCACTTCTGGCCACGTCTCTGCTGCCCTGACCTGGGTGCTTTCAGCCTCTGGGCTGCCCCTCTCCTGACTGCTTACAAAGTTTTCAATACTGAAATCTGAGCATTGAAAATTCACTAGGGGAATGCCATTTCTGGGGATCTTACTGTGAGCCTTCTGTAAAGAGCCATAGGTAGAATAATGAATTGTCTTTAATGTAGGTACTAAACAGGTTCCCTGGGATAATTCATCGCATATAAACTTTTAAGAAATGTTCTCAACTAGCTATCCTATGTGCTTTCTACTAAGAGAGATGTTCTGCTCCCCTGTGTGTTTTTAGCAGTATGCTGTGTCTGCTTTGCGTGTGCTTGGGTGTTCCACGTGCTTGTGGGCTTGAGCGATATGCCATGTCTGCTTTGTGTACCTTGGCATTTCAGAAGAAAACCGTGTCTGCAGATGCACTTTGATATAACATTCTGTTTCCTATTAGTGTGTTTATAATGGCAAACGTTCCATTGGTGGAGCTATGATCATGCATTTCTGTGTGTTTAGTGGGGAGTAAAAGTATTCACTGAATTTTGCGAACCTAGAAGATGCCCAAGTGGTGAGATATGTGAAAATATATGGTAGCTGTCATAAATTACCTGTATTATGTGTGGCAAAGTGCTCTGTGTGTTTTGTTTATGGAGAAAATTAGTCTTCCCGGTTTTCCCAAGAGGTAATAATACTCAAATATACATTAGAAATTTTCTTATTTGAAAATGATACCTTCCTTCCATTGTTTTGAGACTATATCATAGGAACTCATATATGTAATCCTGTTTTCTCAATTAGAAATTCTGAGACAAAAGGGCTTTCTCAAAGCCCTTTTGTCTCATTAAAGTGTTTGGTTCCACTTTATCAAAAGCAGGAAGAGGTTGACCATGTGGCCTCACTGGTGATTGCCGAGCACAGGGCCTTGTAAGGACGTGAACACTTGCTTTGGAGACATGTTGTTCTTCCTGATAGAAACCCTATCACACCATTCTCTAGTCTCCTGTGGTTTTTCCTCCACCCTGAACTCATCCAGTTTCTATTTGTTTTTATTTTATATTTTTTGAGACAAGGTCTTGCTCGGTTACCCAGGCTGGCATGCAGTGGTATGATCTTGGCTCACTGCAGCGACCTCCCTGGCTCAGGCGATCCTCCCACGTCAGTCCCCCGAGTAGCTGGGACCTCAGGCGCGTACCACCATGCCTGGCTAATGTTTTTTTCTTTGTAGTAGGGATGGAGTCTTGTCGCCCAGGTGTGGTTCTGTTTTATGGTGGGTGTACAGTGGGTTTTTACAAAGAACCTCTGTATTTATTTGGGTTGAGTGCACAGCATCCCGGTCAGGGAGCTGCCCTCAGGCTTCCTTCCTGCCCAGCAGGGTCATGAGTGGCGTCTCCACGTCGGCTGGTGTGTGCATTGGCCAGTAGGGCTTAGCGCTGGGCTGCAGACCAGTACCCGTCCATGGCCTGTTAGGAACCAGGATTGTAGCAGGTGGTGAGTGGTGGGTGGGCGAGCATGACCGTCTGAGCCCGCCTCCTGTCGGGCCAGTGGCGGCCTTAGAGTCT
The DNA here is from genome assembly GCA_004027715.1 of Plecturocebus donacophilus. Taxonomy (NCBI): domain Eukaryota; kingdom Metazoa; phylum Chordata; class Mammalia; order Primates; family Pitheciidae; genus Plecturocebus; species Plecturocebus donacophilus. The sequence continues at coordinate 52,841 of PVKP010007002.1, forward strand.
TATAGACGTTCGAACCCTATTGTGAACTGTGCATCAGAGGGATCACGTAGGTGCTCCTTATGAGGATCCAGTGCCTGATCCAAGGTGGAACAGTTTCATCATAAAACCATCCCCCAGCTCCCATCTGTGGAAGAATTGTCTTCCACAAAACTGATCCATGGTGCCAGAAAGGTTGGGGATAGCTGGCCTAAAACATGCTAAGATGTCGGGAGATTTTTGGACTCAGGCCTCAATTAGAGAGGATTTAATTTTGAAAGGTGGGGGATTTGAAGGCTTCTAAAGCACAAGTTTTCATCTCCAGTGGGGCCTGGGTAGAACCAACTAGAACTGCCCCAGAACCTGATAACCAGTCAGCCCTGGCTCACTGCCTGCGTCCTGTGGGTGCGGCCTTGCTGTTGATTCATCGATTCTCTTGTGTTGGATTCCATCCACAGCCTCAAAGAGGAATGGAACCCATAAAGCTGAGCTTATTTAACGTTATCAAAAGGACCTGAAAATCATTTAATGTAAATCTTCAGATACTTATATCTTTTCTTTTTCCAGAGGTTTTTAAATATTGCAACTTAAAATTCTTTTAAAAATAACTTAAAAAAAAACCTCTAAGTACTTTTTTGACTAGTATCTTTGACAGCTTAACATTTTAAGTAAATTCTCTTTACTTTTGTATTCCTAGAAACTCGTTGATATTTGCAGAAGACTTTGTATTTTGTCAACAGTGGCCACGGTTTGGTGACCATCATACTTGCAGTCTCTCGTTTAGAAAGTGGGATGTGGATGTATTAACTTTTCAGACATACGAAAACATGGGCTGGTTTTTTTTTTTTTTAATTTTCAAAAACAACTTGATTGAGATAAAAGTCACATACCATACAATTTACCTGCTTAAAGTGGACACTTCCATGTTTTTTTGTATATTCATATTAATATGCAATTGTCTTTTAATCAGCAGAAAGGAAAACAAATACACTGAGTATCAGAAAGTCTCTGTGTAAGTGGCTGGGTTGGCGATGCTCGCTTTGTGGTGGGGAATCCTGCTTGGGTATTGGATTGCGTTCTGCCAGACATAGCTCCTGGAAAGTTGACCTTGAAGGGATGGCACTGAGCTCATCCTGGGATGTTCACCTGTCTTATCAGAAAATGAATATTCCACCAGAATACCGTGAGTCAAATTCAGTCGGAACTCAGTTAAATAAGAGCCTTTGTCTCAAAGGCCGAAACACAAGTACACATTTCTAATTTTTAAAGAGCGTGTCATTGTGAATCAGTGCTGAAGTGTCTGCGTTAGGAAACCTCTGAACTTCATGGTCAAGCCAGAGCTCTGAGGTAAAACGATTGTACCCTTCCCACTGTGTTTTTGTCACTAGCTTTATTCACTGAAATTATTTTTTGAAACCTTCTCTGTGTGAATTCTATTGTAGTTTGAAAAAAGCTTCACTTAGGTAGAACTAGAAGTCTTTCCGCAGTGTTAATAATTCATGGCCCTTTCTGGGTCTTCGTATATGTGCACTGTCTAAATGTACATGTTGTGTGTACATGGTGTATGAATACTACATGCATTTCCGCTGCATGTATTTACAGTATAGGCATGTATACTGTGTACATGGGTGCACACTTTAGGCATGCATGTACACATTGTGTACATATGTACATGTAACTGTATAGCACTATGGTTATATGCACACCATTTGGGCATGTATATATCTGTATTGCATATGTGTATGCATTTGCATGTATGTAATGCCATATATACCTATATACATATACCACATGGGCATGTGCACATTATTTGTATAAGTGTACATGTGTGCCTACTATAAGCATGCATGTACACTTTATACATACATGTGTATACACTGTAAGTACACTTGTGGACATATGTGCACACTGCTCATACCTGTATGCATGCTGCATTTGTATACTATATACTGCATATGTGTGTACATGCTACACATGTTTACGCTCTACATTACAGTGTACCTGTGTATGTACATTATATACATGTGCATATGGGTACACTGTGCATGTGTATGCATGTTGTAGTGCACCTATGTATGTACATAGTTTGGATATGAATGTGTATATGCGTGTATATGCATGTTATAATATACCTGTGAACATATGGATGTGCATATGTGTATGCCATATGCATGTACATATGTGCTATAGTGTACCTATGTATGTATATTGTGTATGGTTATGGCTGTGTATGCTATATGCATGTACCTACATTTTATACTGCATTTATGTACACTATGGATATTGATGTGTTTATGCTCTATGTACATACATGTTATAGTGCATTTATGCATGTATGCCTTATAGCTATGGATGTGTGTGCTCTATGCTTGTACATACATGTTATATTGTACCTATGTATGTACACAGGATATGGGTGTGTGTACACTATGCATGTGCATATGTATTGTACCCATGTACATACTCTATATGGATATGGCTGTGTGTACGCTATATGCATGTATGTACATGTTATGTTGCACTTACGTATGTACACTATGGATCTGGATGTGTGTACACTGCACATACATAGATGTTATAGTGTACCTGGTGTTATTCATAGATGTTATTCATGTACACTGGGTGGTTATGGTTGTGTGTACACACTATGCATGTACATATGTGTTATAGTGTACTTATGTAGATACACGATATGGATATGGATGGGTGTATGCTCTATGGATGTATACACACGTTATAGTACACTTATGTTTGCACACTATATGGATATGGATGTGTGTACGCTTTGTGGCACCAGGAATAGGGCTCCAGTAGGGATCCAGGAACACACCATCTCAGTAGCACCAGAGAGTTTAGGATGAAAATAGTTGTTCCTTGCAACCTAGTTGAAATTTGGCAAGTTACTGGACCCTTTGCAATGATTTGGGAACCAAAAGCTTCATTGACGTGTGTGTTCCTGAAATCATAAACAGCTCTATGAGGTGTGTTTCATCCCCAGATGAGAGAGAACCGAAGCAGTGACTCGGTGGCTGAAGTTAGGTAGAACTAACAGAGCAACTGTCTTGCTTCCTTATCACAACTTAGTACTCAGATCAATAAGTGAGAAGTTGCCATTCATCAGGAAATGTGCTCATACTGTTTCTCTTTATTCGTGGAGTAGTTACTGCCTTGTGTTCTTCCTTATGGTATAGCAAAATCCCTCCTACCATTGCAAATATAAGCAGTTTGTGACAAACGCAGTATCTTCTTTGTTAAAGTTGAAAACGATGTGTAAGTTCATTTTCAGGTACTGTTTGGAAGGATGAGAAAGAAGATATTTAGGACAAAAGAGTAGAGAGATTTCAAGTAAACGGGAAATTGGAACTTTGTATAAAACATTTCCAAATTTGGAATTTGAGAATAAAAAATCTCAAATCTAAAATTGTAGTTAGTTTCTCGGATTTTTTAAATTAGTACTTTGTTTTCTATGTCTTTGAGAATTTCACTCCTGGTGGACGATTGCAAGAATAATCTGATTTTTCAGAACAGAAGGATGGTCTGTCTCAAAGGTAAATTCCAGGTTCTGACATAGAGAAATAGAAATTCCTCACAACTTTCTAAAAGGTTCTTCAGTTCTTTCCTCTTTTGTGGTTGAAAAACCATCTCTGGTTTAGTCTCAGCCAAGTTCACCTTATTAGGTTGCCTTATGTTTCTCAGAGGTGTTCAGAGTCTTTGTCATTCAGTTCTTTAACTTTTCATATTAAAAGAAAAATCTTGTACTAGTTAGAGCTGAGTACCTCGAAGGCAGGGCTTTGATACTTTTAATAAACAGCAGGCTGATGGCAGAGCTGTGGCCCTTCACCCTGGCGTGTATTCCTGAGCATCCACAGAGTTCTTCCTGCGTGCTAAGCGTGGTGTTGGCTGTTTCAGGTTTAAACAGGAATGTGAGGCTTTGTGACTCGGGAAGCTCTTACCACCTTCATAGAGAGCTTGGTGACAGCTTAGCGTAATAAAATATAAACAACAGGTGTGCAAACTGTTATGGCCACATAGAAAGGGCATTGATTTAAATGTGACTAATTTCTCATGTTTATTTTTGCCTTTATTCCTAGTTACAGTCCAGATGCTTTTTCTTCCTTTAAATTCTTGCTGATTACTGGTGAATTAGTGATAAACTGTATGGAAATGGTTTTTTAAAAATTATTATTTTTAGTGGAGATGGGGCTTTGCCATGTTGGCCAGGCTGGTCTCCAACTCCTGACCTCAAGTGATCTGCCCACCTCAGCCTCCCAAAGTGCTGGGATTACAGGTATGAGCCACCATGCCCAGCCTAACCTTGTATTCTAACACTGGTTCTTCCATCTCAGTGACAGCATTTGGTAGTATTAAATTGGGGTAGAAAACACAATTGAAATGGAATCTGGTTGTGTATATATGTGCTGGGGAAGTTGTGTGCCGGCTAATTTAGCGTTCATAGCAGTGCTATGAGGTGAGCGTTGTTACTGAATGAATGCCAGATGGGCAGGCTAGGGCTTAGGAAGGGACTTGTGGGCAGTCACTGGTGTCCCCTGGTGGAGACCAGGCCTGTCTGATGCCTGTGCCCGCAACACTGCCTTTCAACACACAAATAAGCAATTGTCAGGTGTTGGTAAGGACTGAAGTGTGGTGTGGTCTGTGGCGTTTACTTTGGCTCAGGATCATAACCTGGGCCACAGCTCCCTTCCTTGTGCAGCCACCTGGGAGTCCCAGGAGAACCCTATCAATCCCATTCATAAATGCTGGCTATCTGACATTCTGCTTGGTGCCAGCACATCTGGAATAGGACAGCATGGTTAGATTCTTGGCCAGCAAACCTGTATAAGAATGTGTGAACTCTATATTTGCTTCTCCTGGACAAAGGTGAATTCCTGGTCACGGTGCTGGATGGCAACGGGTGCGGCTTCAGGAGCAGCACAGGGATGAGCACCTGCATCCAGGAATAGCATCTGCATAAGGGAGGAAGTGGGGAATGTGACAGACGCAAAACCAGTGCAATCCTGAAAGTGTGAGCTGAGCTATTACTGTGGAGGAGAGGAGCGGGTAAGATAAGATTGTTTTTCATTGTTGCACATTTCTGAAGATGACCCTAAATTGAGTTCTCTGTGACTCCTGCTTCCTTGTCATTCGGGTTGGAGGAGACTGTGCCCCCAGCTGAGGCCCGGCTTGCAGCGAGATGGCGGAAGCTGCTATTGCTTGCCCTGCCCTCCCTGTGACTTCCTTGGTGCTTTTCTCCTCCAGGAACAGTTCTGCTGAGCAAGCTTGGGCCCTGCTTCCTCTTTCTCTTGGACGTGATGTCTGGAAGGCTTGAGTTCTTTTCTGGTTTTTGATGATGCCGAGCTATGTTTTTGCTAGGATTACACATGCCCATAGGAGGGGGAAGACCCTTTGTGACTTTAATATCTTGACTCTCTGAAGCAGAGCTTACTGTTGAAGTTGACAGCCTCCTGTGTTTGTTTTGGCAGAGGCTGAATTTCTGTCCTAGGACGTCCTAAGCACACTTGATTCTAGCTCCTGTCTCACTGGTTCCCTCGTGTGTGGCAGAAATCATACACCCTGGAGTTTACCAATCCCTGCATTTGAAAACTTCAGTTAGTGTACCTGATCCTCAAATGAGAATTTTACTTGTTATAAAGGCAGTCGCAAAGACTGGATTTTGTTAAACCAGTGTTTATATGTATATTAGTTGCGCCCACAATCAACTTAGTCTGCTAAGTATTAGCAGTTCCATGTTTCAAATTGGATTGGAGTCATGCCCTGGAGTTGTTTTGCTTTTCCACTTTTATTTTTGGCTAAGGTAGAGTTAAGAACATTGTGATATTAGATGTAGTGAGCCCTTTTAGTTCCTTCTTATTTCTGTTTTCCTTTAAACCAAGACCAGTGGACTGATTGATACCAGTTCGTGAGTGCCTGGCATCTCCTGGGCCTTCCCTCCGCTGTCTTGTGGACGGAGCAGTCACTCGTGGAAGGTGAACCTGAGAATCTGTGTGGAATTAAGTAAACTTTATAGCTCTCTTCTATGACGGACTGAATCACATTAAGCCCAGTAAATTGTAACCCCGGGCCTCACACACATAAAGAATTGAGCACTGGGACAGATAATCAGGCTGTGACACTTGAAGTCCTGCACAAAACCTGTGGTATCTTAGCGCATTTAAGATACTGTCAGCATTGAGTGTTTTAAAATGTCGCGTCTATACCATGTTCCTGATTTTCCAGGGCCTGGATAAACAGCTGTGTGTTTACGGCAAACTTTGTGAATGGGAGCCTCAGGTTAGTATCGGGTCAGATTGTTTTTTAAAGAATCACAGTCTCTTGTGTATGTTTTGGTTTTCTCATGAAGAAGACAGATGTTAGCTGTTCTTTCCTGGACTCTGGGGCCTGTCAGGGTGCCCCGCCATGGTCACTAATACATTTCCCGCGTTTCCATTTAACCCCGCTGGGCGTGGGCCAGAGTACTTCAGTCATCACATGCCACAGGAGACTGTCTGCTGAGGAATTGTCTTCAGCGTCATCGTTAGCATATGGAATGCTGTTTTCCAAAGCATACTCTCATTTGTGTGTATGTATATAACATAATGGAATGGTTATTGTACCCATGCAGTTTCCTGTCCTTGGTTATTTAATTGTGGAAAGATAACAGGGATTTTTATTTTGCTAAAATCTGTGCTAGGAATTATTCAAAATCTTTGTGAAATGCCCAGTTTACTAGCTTAAGTTACAGATGTTTGTATATAAGAGAAAATGCCTAATTGCTAAAATGATAATCTCTTTATTGATACAAGATATTGAACTTAATATTGACCACGTAGTCAGTAAAATGCATTATAACATGGCTTAAATTGAGAAAAGCATTGAAGTTTTAAAGTCTGCTATTTAATTTTCTTCAGCTCCCTTGCAAGTTACTTGAGTAGAAAACAGAATAAAGTGTCCCCACTGAGGAAAGTGACAGGAGGACTGTTCAGAATGAGTTGGGAAATCCCAGCAGTCCCACCGCACCCCAGGCTGTGCAGTGGTGGTGGTGTGTCCACGGTGTCACTTTTATAGGACTTTAAGAATGCTGCTTCTGTGAATAAAATCACTTTATTCTTAGCATTTCAGTTGTGAGTTTTCAGATGTGTAAAACTTCTGTTAATAGTTTTTTATGGAATTACTCTGCTTGTTCTTAAAAAAAAAAAAGTACCTACAAGATTCCGAAGCACATAGTCACTTAAAAAAAGGGCTGGGCGTGGTGGCTGACACCTGTAATCCCAGCACTTTGGGAGGCTGAGGTGGGTGGATTGCTCGAGCCTGGGAGTTTGAGACCAGCCTGGGCAACCTGGCAAAACGTCAGTTCTACTGAAAACATAAAAGTTAGCTGGGCATGATGGCTGCATGCCTGTAGTCCCAGCTACTCAGGGGCTGAAGTAAGAGAATCACTTGAGCCTGGGAGGCGGAGCTTGTAGTGAGTGGAGATCACACCACTGCACTCAAGCCTGGTTGACAGAGTGAGACCCTGTCTCGGAAACAAATAATAGCAATGACAATAATAATAACAACGTACGGGTGAACTGCCTGGCTGCTCTGTCTAAACTAGAGTAGAATAAATCCAATTATGTTTTAGTCTTTTTTTAACATTGAAATTTTCTTCATTAATCATCCCTGTTTTTCATTATATTGCAGCAATATATTGCTGCTTAGACTCCAGAACAAGTAGGCTTCTCTTGATTGCTAAAATTTGGAATGATTTTCCACCTCCTGGGATGTGAGTTACAGAACTTGGACTTTTGAGGTGATGTGCTGCATGTGACAACAGACACAGGAACATCCAAAGAAATCACTTATGTGCTACAACGTACGTGCTTTGTAGCGTTTCCCTCCTAGAAGGAAAATGGTATCTCTCATTTGTGGGTCGATTCTGCTATTTCCTGAAAACATGTTTATTAACTGCCTTAGTCCACAGTTGGGTAGCATGCCCTGTTCTTTGTAGGAAATTCAGGGAGTGGGGACATCTTGACTCTTGAGAGGCTCTCTCTGCTCTGGGAGATCGCAGTCTTACAGCTGCTTGTTAACTGAATCCTGTCGGCTGTCATTTACTGGAGAACATGGTTTCCTGGCTGCCCTGGTCTTTGAGGGAGGCAGCTCTGGGGAGCTTTCCCGGGAGGGACGTGGTGGGGTCATTTTCTCACCTGGACCCATGCGTTACTAAACCTGGCCTGTGGACCATTGGATCTTTTATGAAGGAAAAACTGTATCTGTGACTTTCAGATGAGTGGAGGTTATGTTAAAAAAAAGAGCATTCACTTATTTTTTGGCTATTGTGGAGAAGTTTTGTCCTTGTGACCCATAAATAGAGTCACTGGAGAGCAGAATGTTCACAGTTTGGGTGCTTAGAGTGTACATTTAAAGTCACATTCTTCACAAGTATTATGCTAAGTGACAATAGAACAGATATTTTCCTCATAGTCTCGGTAAGAAGCTGGTGTACTCTTTTTTGGTTTTGGAGTGGTGTGAAAGGAATATTGAGAACGTGTCATCAACATTAGACTCGCGCACTCTGCAAATCCTGTGCTGTCTGGAATGGGGGCCCTGAGGTGGAAAGATGCAGCCCCCTGCCCTGAAGGAGCTGAGGAATTTTTGTGTCACTCAGGATGCATATAGTTCACAGCAACATAAAGGCAGAATGAAATGCCCTGTAGGCTGAAAGAAGAGGTGTGGCTAGCGAGTATGAGTTTTTGGGCATGTTAGCCAAGCTTGCTGCACACACGCCAGGTGCTGTCTGCACGTGTGATCCTTAGAACACTGGCGTGTGGAGCCGTGAGGCTGTCGAGGTCCGCAGCTCCCTGCAGGCTGAGTAATCCCCTGTTACCACTAAAATAACTGTGATCAAAGGCTGTCGCTCAATCTGGAGTCCTGGAAGGGGCTCCTTTCAGAGAGGAAAACACCCCTAGAACCTCAGGGGCAGAGTTCAGTGATTTTTATTATAACGTTGCTTAGATTTTGCAAACACGAAACCAAGAACATATTCCAGAATGCTTACGGTTCTGTTGTAACCATGGATACAAAGTAATTCACAGTACGTGGGCAGTTTTTAGAAGCTGAACTGCTTGTGTCATGGGCATGACGCTTTCCCTACCATGCTGGGCCTTGCTCTGGTTTGCTGGGGAGGCTTTGCAGGGCCTCTTGGGCAGGATGCGTCTCCCATATCCTGATCACAGCCGTGCTGCTGGGCACTGGTGCCGTGAGGACACTGAGTGGACACGGAGCCCACAGGGCAGCAGCTGGTCACTAGGTGGCCATCCAGATGGTCCGAAACGGATCTCCGTTCATTGTTAAGAATAATCATTGCAATAAAAACACCAAGTGAAAGAAAACCTCTATTGACCTGAGAATATGTCGGCCGAGTTGGATAGGAAGTGCAGTGAGGAAGGTGTGTGGGGGAGAGAGGAGGAAAAGGAGAGAAGTGAAAGGGGTGAGGGAGGATGAGAGTGAAGAGGGGGATGGAGGAGAGGAGGGTGAGGGGTGGGAAGGAGATGAGGTGGAGGAGAAGGAGAGAAGGGAAGAGAAAGGGGTGAGGGAGGATGGGAGTGAAGAAGGGATGGAGGAAGAGAGAGGGAAGAGAAAGGACAAAAGGCGGTGGCGGGAGCCTGGGAAATGAGCCGAGGAGCAAGTTCCCGACCCTCGCGCGGGTGCATTGGAGATGATCTTCCAGGAGAGGTGGCCTGGCAGGGCTGACTCTCAGGAAGTGGGGCGGGGGGAGTTGGCCCTCATCGGGGCTGTTGCGGACCTTAGGTGTGCTCCACAGTTATCCTGAAGAGGTCGTCCTCTCAGCTGCCGTTTGCTGTCAGGCTGGAGAGAGAGGTGCTCCTCGCCGTGGGTGCTTTCTATTTTGTGGCATTCTTCCCAGTTTCGCTGAGTGGCCTGTCCGTGGAAATGTCAGGGATTAGTAACATCGCTCTCCATTATTCTACAGAGCAGGTGGCCGGCTTCAGATCCTTTAGTTGTTGGGGGCAGCATTCCGTGGTGTCCTTAGGCCAGTGCCTGAGGGGAGTCGTGTGCTGGAAGAATAACATCCATTGAGCAGAGCCCTGCGAGGACGAGAGAGGGATGCTGGTGTCGCAGCAGTACATGGAATTTCAGGTGACTAATGAAATGTACTTTTAATTATTACCAGAGCCCTATGCTCTGTGTTTCTTTGATGGAAATACTGTGCTGAATTGAATTTGCTGTGAGTCGGTTGCCTCGTGCAAGGCAGTGTTCTGGGAGTGAAGTAGGATGTGCATTTATCTACACAGGTTCCTCCTCTCAGCAGACTTTAATCAGTTGGACAGTGCGACACAGGAATACGTGAGAATTTGTGTGATAAAGGTGATAGGCACAGGCCTGTGTGACCAGCAGGTGGAGGGGAGGTTTGAGAAAAGCTTTTGGCTGAAGTGATGTGTTGGATGCAGGTGCTAATACGCGATGTCTGGCTGGGTGGAAGCGCGCACACCTCTGGGCTGTGGTAAACAGATGAAGAATGAGGTGAGGAGACATGGCTTGTGTCCTAGGAATGGCAGCAATTCAGGCAGACCCAGGATCAGGCTTCCACTGGGGAGGAGTGGACGTTATGACCCAGGGAGTGTGGGGTGGGGTCAGGCCCAGGCCTCTGTGTGGCTGCTGGGGAGGAGTGGACGTTTTGACTCTGGGAGCATGGGGCTGGGTCACACCCAGGCCTTTGTGGGACCCGGGGACAGTGGGGTGGGGTGGGGTCACGCCCAGGCCTTTGTGGGGCTTGCTGCTGTGTCAGCAGGGCCCTGTGCTTGGCCTCTTTAAAACTGTTTTCTGATCCATAAGTCAGGCACGACAAAATCCACCTGGTGACACTGTGAAGCTTAAATGAGATGATCCGTATAGTCCTGGCTTGTCATGGACTCACAGTTATGGAGGCAGCGACAGGTGAGTTGGAATGCTGGAGCCATGTGGTGCCTGATGAAGCCGCTTGGATTTGTGCAGTGCTGTGACTGTCTCTGAAGCCTTTGGTCATGACAGTGGCAGCCTCTAGTGGCTCTTGGTGTACTTCAGTCTATGGAGTGCAAGGTCTGTTCATAGTGAGCTGGAGCTCGGAGGCTCTTGAAACTATCCAGGGGTGAGCTGATGGGACCCCAAAACATGGGGGAAGACAGAGGATGTGGCTGCCAGAAACACGGTAGATGTCTGGCTTCCAGAACTTGCTGACTTATTGACATAGGAAGATAAGGCCCAGATGGCTCCACAATTTTAAGTTGGGAAGAAAGGTGTGAGGGTAGAATAGCTGACTAGGTCATGGTTGCCACGTCCGTTTCTTCTTGACCATCCCCTCTCCTCCCTCTCCATGTCTTTGAGGGCAGGAGGCCTGAGCCTGCACAGCAGAGTCTATTCATGGTGATGATGGCTGATCATTAGCCCTTCAGTAAGAAGTCTCTCCACTTTATTTTGCAGCAGTAGTTAAATTCAGGAGTGATTTTGTAGTGGTATTTGTTTTGTTTTTTAAGTAATAAAGCAAATGAGTATCAGTTAACTGAATGGTATTCCCAATTTCACTGATCACTTTGAGTGCCCAAACCTGCTTTGGTCTGTTGTTTCGCATTTGACTTTGAACTGTTCGTTTTCACACAGGAATGCCAATTGGTTATTCTGTTGTCACTCATCATTATGTATCTCAAGTTGTATTACTATAATACTTAGCTGAATTACCTCCCTCGTTTTGGCTTTTACAAAAATCAAATCTGTTTTAAACACAGGTTGGTGCATCTCCATTGAGGGTTGTTCAGAAGTGTGACTTCCTGGCGTGCTTGAGAATCAATGACATGATTTTATAGAAAAACTTTGTAGCTGACACCTAAGCTAGAAGCTTCTGTAAAGGACAGGGTAACAATGTGTTATGCTTTGTGGGACAGAAGTCTCTGCATATTCTTTTTCTTTTGCTAAACTTTTAAAGTCTAAAAACCACTTCTGGTTTCTTGGCTATGGCTCAGGTATCATGGTTTGCAGACCCTTGACCATGTTGTAACTGAAAGCTGGTCTCCCCAACAGTGAGCAGGAGCCCACTTCATTGCTTCAGCCAAGAGGCGGCTGCCCTCCTGCTGGAATTTACTTCAAACAAACTTTAACTTTCTGGCACCACTGCTCATTTCTGTGCTGTTGCAGGTTGTCTGAAATAACGAACGTGCCTTGGCTATTTGATTTTGATTCCATCTTGGACAGCTCTGAGATGGCTCATCACGGAGACATTTGCAGAAACGACTGGGCAGAGCTGCAGCCGTTGTGCAGATCAATTGACTTTTTTTTCTGAAAGCTTCACAGCTTAATTTCTTATTCGTTTCCAGCTACCGATCTTGTGCGATTGGTTTCTCTTGCTCCCATTTGGGTCTATGAAACTTGTTGAACAGCATCTCCCCACAGGATAGAACTTTAGCTCTGATATTCTCACTCCTTGTTAGAGAAAGTGCCATGGGTCCTGAATGCTTCCATCCCCTCCCTGCACGGATGGATGTGGGAGGTATTTGAGATGTGTGAACTCACTAACGTAGTGGCCTCCTGGGCCAACCTACACCCCTCCCCCCTGGTTCGCTCCCCTGAACCTTCCTCCTTTCTCCTGGGGGCTTGGTGGTTTCTGCTCTGCTCGTGCCAACATGACAAGGCTGAGTTGCAGCTCCAGGGCCATGACAGCTCACACAGCTGTGGTGTTAGCACAGAGGACTGCGGGGATACAGCCACCCTTGCTGTGATGCCTCGAGCATTTTCAGTGTGGGGTGGGTGATCCGTGATTGAGGACATTCCGGCCAGGGTGTTGGGTGGGTGATCCGTGATTGAGGAGATGGAGCCATCCCTTGCTGCCCCAAGGTGGCATCCAGGCCAGGGTGTGGGGTGGGTGATCTGTGATTGAGGAGACAGAGCCGTGGGCTGGAGAGAGCAAGGAGGTGAGGATGGCTATGTCCAGGAGGGCCAGTGACGTTCACACAGTCCTGCTTCAGCCACACACAAGGCGGGAAACATTCTCCACCAACCGCCTGCCAGTGAGTCGTGAGAGGAGCACCATGGACTCAGACACTTCAGATTTTCACAAGGTCTGAGAATTTGCTCACCTAAATCTTTTTCTGTTCCGTATTTTTTACCTGCTTACTTATGACACGTCTTAGCAGATTCCACTTCAGGTTGTGTGGTATTAGTGTTTTCTCAGCTTTGAAATACTCTCTCAGATAATTGATCCATTCAGATTATTCATAGACTTTAATTCTTCAGTTCCTTCAAATTCAGCATTGATTCCCTGAATGAACGACCTTAGCAGTGTTGGAATTTTTGACACATTAATTACTCAAAATAATTTGCCTTGTTTTTTAATTGACTGTTGATATAGCCCAGTAGTATGAACTTATTAAGAAATCATTCTCACCAAAAGGCTAATAATCTTTCAAAGTCTCTTTTCCTCTGGACACATCTTTGGCTGCTATAAGTAAAAACAATGTAATCAGCACAGATTAATGGTTTTCCTTGCTTGGCCAAGAAAGTTAGTTTCCTCAGAAACTTTGGTTTCTGTTTGATTTTCATTTTTATTTTTGTGAAATTCTGCTATAATTAAATATATTTTAAACCTGATTTTTCTAGCTTTCCTGCAAGTTGGGAATATCATGATGGGTGGTTAGTTTGGGATGTTGACGTACGCTATGTGCCCAGCTACTGTGCCATTGCACGAACACTGATTTGTCGCTTTCTCATGAAGACTGATTTCACCTAGTTTGGTAAATTCTATTAATTTTAAAGAAGGGGGTGGAATACAATGGCTATTAGCAAGAGGTTTTTGTTAAGGATGGGGGAAATGCTGCCATTATTATTACCACCATTATGGAAGGAACATAAAAGTAGGCGTTGCTTTCAGTCATTATGAATATGTTAGTCTGCATCTGTGCCTGCAAAAACCAGCAGCCCCAAACAGACCTTAAAATAATGGATGCAGCAAGCCTACCTGCAGGGTGCTGCAGAATAGTCTGAGTTAGCTGGAGGTGGCTGAGGAGCCCTGAGTGATGGTGTCTGAGTGATAACAAGGCTCTGAGTTGGGATCAAACAGGCTTCCAGATACGGTGATATTCTAAACAAAGACAGGAGACTGCCCCGGGAGCCCAGTGGGCACCTGCAGGCAGTGTAGGGGAGAAAAACCAAGGAAGATTCCTGCAGCTTGGCTAGGAGGATTCTGCAAGGCAGTAGACTTGATAAGGTCGCATGAGTCAATGCTCACACAGGCATATCGAGCTCTATTTGTTTCTTGTAAGCAGCCAGGCTTTTGTGCTTTTAGGGGCACTCACATGGTGCCTCTTCCTTCATCATGCTGGTCCTTCCCTGTTTGATGCTCTGGATTTCTGTGTTGAGTGTATCCATTCTGCAAATGTGTTTCTGTTTCTGGAGTATTTCAGAGTGGACCATTTATTGGTTAAATATATGAAAAGCTGGCTGAAGGAACAGAACATTTGTTTTCAGTGAGGAAGAAATCTTTAAAACCGGCCGTACAAACCCTGTTATAAATGTTTAACAATGGAACGTTTAATGTTTAACACATAATGTTTAAAGTAGAAGACATTTTAATTTAGAAATCCTCTTGGAATGCCAACTTAAATTATGACCATCAGTGTGCATATGGAAAAGAATGAGAGTGAATGTACAGAATTGGAATTTTGTCTATTTTGTAGAGATTCGGTAACGTATCAGGTATGAGTCTCTCACTTCATGATTCAAATACACGAAGCTGAAATATAAAAAGTGACAAAAACATGCCTTTGAATAGTGAGCCATTATCTTCCTTGAAATAGTGATTCATTCACTAAAATATCCACCTGCAATTTTGGCAAAGACATTTGTTGAGTTAGTCCTCAAGTGAGCTCAATTTTCCAGACAGGGAAATCATTACTGTTGAAAGTTTGTCCTGATGATGTTGGTGAATGGGGAAAATCCTTTGACGTAGCTTCTCTGTGTTTTAAACATCAGACGCAGCCTGCCCAACCCTCTGTATCTGGGACCTTACCTGTCGGGATCATTTTGGAGAACCTTGGGAAAGCAAAAGAAAACGCCTTTGGAGTAGCAAACGATGTAGCTGATT
Source organism: Plecturocebus donacophilus (assembly GCA_004027715.1). NCBI lineage: Eukaryota > Metazoa > Chordata > Mammalia > Primates > Pitheciidae > Plecturocebus > Plecturocebus donacophilus. The sequence goes on from PVKP010007002.1 coordinate 67,920, forward strand.
TCATGCAGTAAAACTTGCACATTTTTCTTTAAAATGCACCCTTGGGAATGTCAGCTTGCTAATTATTTTAGAATCCCTATAGTCTGCAGACAGCCATCATGGGCAGCCACACAGCCTGGCTGGGGCAGGAGGGTCTCAGAGTGGAGCCATGCTGCTGACACCAAAGGAGGGGCTGCAGCTATCGTGCTCATGTCTTGTGCAGATGTGTAACCAAGCGAGTTAGAAGGAATACGCAACGCTCTGAGTTCCAAATTAAGAGTCTTTTGTTAGCCAGTGTCCTGGAAAGCCAGGACAACTGGAAGTGGAGGTGTCCGAGTCATAGATAGATTCAAAAATTTCCTGATTGACAGTTGGTTGAAAGAGTTAAGTTCTTGTCTAAAGGATGTAATGTAAGATGAGGGGTTGTGGAGACCAAGGCTTTGTCATGTGGAGGGAAGCCTTCAGGTAGCTTCAGAGAGAATAGATTGTAAATGTTTCCTATCAGCTTAGAGTCTAAGTTCTCCCTAATTCCAGAAGGGAGGCGGGAGTCATGAGGCAAGTCTGATCCCCGCCCCATCATGGCCTGAACTGGTTTTTCAGGTTAGCTTTGGAATGCCCTCGCCAAGAGGAGGGGCTGTTCAGATGGCCACCGGGTTTAGCATTTTACTGTTTTTACAACCAGAAGATGATGGTTTTTTCTGTGGATAACCAATGTGGTAATTAATATTTTATTAGCAGATTAATTTGGAAGTCAGTGTGTTGTCAAGTATATTAATTATTAAGTTATTGGCAAACAGAGAAAGCTTACTTTGAAACCAGCCTGAGAATCAGAGGCCTATCCAAGAAAACAGTGGACTTAGGAAAACTGATTCATGTGTTTACTGCCCTGAGTTTCAGGCATTTGAGAAGTTTGTGTGCTGATACATTAAGCTACTCAAGAACTTAAATCTTGATAGACTCTCAACAGTGAGACTTTTATTTATTTTTTATTTTTAGAGACAGGGTTTCACCATGTTGACTAGGTTGGTCTCAAACTGCTGACCTCAGGTGATCTGCCCACCTCAGCCTCCCAAAGTGCCGGGATTACAGGCGTGAGCTGCCGCGCTGGCCCTAACAGTGAGACGTTTTTTAACAGCAGTGTTTATCTGTCTCCAGTGTTGTGGGGCTTTTGTCTTCCCACTGCTGAGCACTTTAGTTTGTGTTGACGCTGGCTTGTTTGAAGCTCCCCGCTGTGTGGCTCCCCTCATACTGTCCACCTTGATCGTGGGTGACATGTTCTCCTCCCCTGGGATTTTATCCCAAGGACTGCGCTCTGCCGTATATGGAGTGGATCATCAGTTGACACTTGCTTTATCTGACTTGTTTTATATGTAGCTCCCGGTTTCTAAAATTATCATTGTCTTAGATTCCCTGTGAAACTGGGAGTCAGGACTTGGGTGCACTGACAGGGCAGGAGGGAGAGATGAGAATGGGAGGGATGGGTTAGTCCAGGGGAGGGAACACCTCCCTCAGTTCCTGTCTGTTTTAGGTTAGAGATGAATGGCCGGGTGGGTGGATGTCTTGCCCAGTGTGTCTGGACCTCACTGTACTGAACCATGAGTAGTGGCCCCAGCAGCTGCCTCCTGTCAGCAGCCACAGGGCTAGGCTGCCGCCTCCAGGCTGGGTTGTGAGGTGCCAGGGTCTGCACTGCTGCTTTGTGACCGGATCTGTGCACAGGGGCACATGGGAGGCGGGTCTGTGCTTCTTACCTGGGAGAAGCTGAGCTCAACTGGGCCAGAGCCTCTGGGGAGGTAGAAAGGCAGAGGCCTGGAATTCTTGCTTTCCTCAGACAGCAAGAAAGCCCAGCGTCGCACCTGCTCTGAGATGCCACCAGCAGCCATATATAGTTGTTGATTTTAACATGAGGAAAGGTACAAATTAAGCCTGCTCTGTGGGGAGCTTTGACGATTCCAGGTTTTGGGCCCCAGGCTTTTAAACATGTTCCTTCGTGAACAAAAACAAAAGATCCCTGTGGCTGATGCCAACTGCATTGGGTAGAACATGCTGAGCTCATGTGGGGGTTGCCCCAGCCCTTCCCTGGTGCTCCCCCCACAGACACCATGCGTTCCAGGCCAAGGCTTGTCCTGTGCAGATCCTTGTCATGGGGTCTGTGTCCTGAATCAAGGGACCAAGTGCTTCTTTCATTATTAAAATGATTGACCTTAGACGTGCGGCTGCCTCCAAATGTCTCATGAGCATGAGATACAGCCATTGCCGCTGCCCCAAGCTCATTATAATTCTGGTGGAAAGGAGAAATTTTACTTTTAATGTGCTCGTGTGACTCAGATGCAAATATACAATTCCCATTAAACTTTGAAGATCTTGAGAACCTCTGAGATCCTTGGAAACCACTCCTTGGCCCCATGGCCTAACTCTGCTGCGGAGGAGAGTTGGTGGTCCGCGGGGTCTGGGGTCTTGCTAAGTTCTCCAGGATTCCTTCCGTTTCCTCATTAGACAGCCCAGCTCTTCAGCTGGTGGAGTAGATTCACTGATATTTACATTATTTTGTTCCTGTGTTGCCTCAGTTAACTAACAATAATATTTACCAGAAATAAATAATTGATGGCGAGATGGGAATTATTGGTGATTCCCTGATGTGGTTGGCCTGTATAGATAAGCGTGTTACATCATGTCTGATTTCCGAGATGTTGGTCCATACTTCTAAAGAATGTACTTTAGGGCTAGATCCCTGTGGAGGAGAAGCTGCTTCTGCCCAAGACACGATGGCAGTCCCTGTGCTGGCGTGGCAGGATCGCTGTGCTGCTGGGCCCGGCTGGACGTGCTCCTGACCCCCTGCACAGGCATCCGCCTCCACACTCACCCCACGTCTGCATCGAACCTGCCTGCCTTTGTTCCCCCAGCTTGAGGTCATATAACTGCACCTTCCTTTATACATTTCTGAATAGAGATGATTAGATCTGGGAGTTGAATCTCGAAATCTGTGAGATGTATACAGGTAAATAGATTGACGCAAATGACTCCAGTCCTCCCATCCCGTTTCAGGGTTAGGAAGCAGAGCGGGTTCGAGACAGCTGTGTGGCCTCAGGAAGTTTATCTCAGAACCTGTTTCTTTCTCTAGAAAAGTGAATCATTCCTACCTCACCAGGCTTGACACATGCTCAGTACTCAGATGCTGTCTAGTCTTTGTTATAGTTAGTATTAGGAGAACAGCACGGCTAGTAAGAAAATGTGCTATCTTTACAATTTATAGAATGTCACATAAGGAAAACGTGAAACCAGAACACTACCCTAATCTGAAGATGCTGGGTGCTTACTCCTCTTCTTAAGCATTTTAATTTAATTCTCGAGTGTGTCAGCCCAGTCATATGACGGTGCCACGTATGTGATGCCAGCTCTTAGTTATCGTGGAAGGGGGAGCCCGAGGTTGCCATCCCTCCAGCCCTTAGGGGTTTCTCCCCCTCACCCTCCCCTCCCCCCCCCTTTCTTTCCCTCCCTCCCTCCCTCCCTCCTCTCTCTCCCTACCCCCCTCACTCATTCTACAACAGAGGCCCAGACTTTGACAAATCCCAGCTGGGCTATTTAATGCTTGGCTGGGAAACCAGAGGGAAAGGGTCCCAGTTACTACAGAAATACAGAGAATTGAAATAGAATATGAGCTACTTTTGCATCTTGTCTTTTATTTTAATCTGAATATAAAAGGCAAGTGTCAAAATAAAATCAGTGCTAATTACGCCACACAGATCTGAGTCTGCCGTGTTGAGCTCTGTGGGTTCCCGCGCCTTGGCCTTCTCCATTGGCATCTGGACAAAGGAGCATTCAGTTATGAGTCCTCTGATGAATGTTCCAGAGTCAAGTTTAATAAAAATCTTCACATTTATCTGTGGCCAAGTTAGATTTAATGACAGGTATTGCAGGTCTCTGGTGGGGCTCAGCTTCTGTTTTAGAAGCAGCCGTGCCATCTGAGGGGCAAGTCAGTGGGGGCTGGCAGGGAGCCTGGTCCATGGAGCACAGGGCAGACCTGACCCAGTCCTGGCAGTGGGGAGGGGCTCGCAGTTCTAGAACGTAGTGTTATGCAACCTGTAGCGTAAGTAAAAGCCTCACGTGCCTCTTGAGAGGCTGGGGCTTCCCCTGAGTACTATGGTGCTGTGTTTGTGATGGTGCAGATGTAAAAGGGCGAGGGAGACACCTAAAAACCAGGCGCCCAAAGACAGCCGTTGGTGCTTTCACGCCTGTATACGCTTGTATTTTGCAGATTGCTTTTTTTTTTAAACTTTATATTGTGAGCTTCTAACTACTTTGTGAAGAAAAGGGAGTCCTGGCAGCCTTTCTGGCTCTGAGAGAAACGCAGTGTTGCGGCAGCACAGATGAGATAGCCCAGGTGAGGCCAGCAGTTCCCATCGTGGCCTGGGAACCCATGTGCATACAAAAATGCATGGTTGGTGTGTGAAAAGTGACCCCAAAACCTACTGGCTTAAGGCAGCATTCATGCACAGCTATGCAGTTTCTATAGGTTGCCATTCAGGGCAGCCCTGCTGGGTGATTCTGGCTCAGTCCCCTGGGTCACGGTGAAGATGCCGACCAGGGCTGCATCATCTGTAGGCTCAGTTGTGCTAAGAGTTCTGTTCCAGGATGCTGCACTCACGTGTCTGCAGGCTGAGGCCTGGTCTGCCACACAGGGTCCCTCCCTGGGGCTGCCGAACCTGTTCCTGCCCCAGGGCCGCTCCTTTGCCCAGAGACATGGGAGTGTGGGTCTTATGCCGGTGTCAAGGTGGCTGGTCTCCTCGCCATGTCCCCTGGGCCACACTGACCGTCCTGAGCTCTGTGGGAGGGAGCACACAGCTGAGTGAGCCCTGGGAGGGTGGTCGTGGGGCCACCCAGGAGCTAGCTCCTGGGCCATGTGAGAAGTTTGGGGCATTGTCTTAAAGCTGAAGAAAATGGCAGAATCTGGCTGTGAGATGGAGAGCGTGCGTGTGGGTCTGACAGACCATGAAGGTGAGGACAGGGGGCTGTGAAGGACTCAGGTTCATTGATCACATCCAGGGTCAGGGTCAAAGCATGTTCCTATCCGTAACTTGTCCAAGGCATGCATTTGTTTAGGGTGGTCTTCTGTATCTCCTTTGATGTTTCAAGAAAAAGATTGAATGTGGTGGGTGTTGGGGGTGAGTGTGGGGCTGTTGATCCCAGCAGAATGTGCTGATGTCCTCAAGTGGACATGTAGACAGGATGGGGGGCTGGGCCCCAATGGCAGGGTGGGAACACTGGAGGGAGAGGGGTTTGTTTCGTGGTTTGTTTCGTGGAGATGGTAACACGTTGGAGCAACAGGGTCTTTGAGGGAAGGGCTGTGTTCAGTTTGAGGGTGTCGAGTTTGCTGAGCAACCTCCGACATGTCTTGGTAGAGACAGGCAGCAGCTGCTGGGGCGTGTGGATCCCCATCTTGGGAAGGTGTGGATGGCCGCGTGAGGACACCCCGAGGTGCCGGAGACCTTGGTGTGCGCGGCGGGGCCCAGGATGAAGCCTGGAATTCGACTGTGGAAGGGGTGGGTGCTGTGAGGGAAAGGCTGCTGTGAGCTGGACTCTGATGGGATTTCCGTAAGAATTTGAGTGAGGTGTGTGTTGGGAGCAGGGGTAGGAGCGAAGGCCTTTCCCCTACTCAGTGGCTGCTCCTGCTGGGCCTGGTAGCAGTGGGGGTCGCACAGGAAGGATGTTCTGTGGCTTGAATGTGTGTTCAGAGCAGCGTCCTGCATGGCCTGCAGATAATGGGCTTGCAGCAGAGGTAGCCCTTCCTCGACAGCTTCTTTTCAGGGTTCGTAGTAACTATGCTGGAGGCTTGCCAAGGCCCTGCCTTTATATTCTCTGATGAATGGGTCTGAGGCGGGTCCCAGGAGTCTGCCACCCTCCAAGCCAGGAGGTTCCCTGCATGTGGCTGGTCCCCCGACACCCTGAGAAACTGAGAAATGCGGCTCCATAGGATCACCCAAGTCTCCTAAATATGAGTCACCCGGCTTCTCTTCTCTTTGCTTTCATGCCACCTCCCTCACCCCCCACCCCGTGGGCCAGTCTTGTTAGCCACAGCGATACCAACATGCTGGGGTTACAAGGAAATTAGGGGTGTGCCTGGTCACCCAGGGAGATTGGGTGACTGAGGGTGCTCTGTCATAGTATCCAATGTGTCCTTACTCTTTTCACTTTGAATCATGTTCAGTTATTATGCTTTCCGATGCACAGTGATATCCTTATGAAAAACTGGTGATCAGGGAAGCAAACAAGTGTGGGAAAATCATGCTGCTCATAAACCTAAAAAACTATAAAACAGCAAAGAGCCCATGAACCCTTCTCATGGGGCCGTGAGGAGAGACCTCAGTAATGATTTGTAACAAAAATCAGCAGATAATGAAATACTGAAGAAAAGGTAAACTAAATTTTAGGTCTCATATGGGTGAAGAGATTATGGTTTACATTTTGTAGGCATGCAGTTTTACACTTATTTTTGTTGGATTTAGAATTAGTTGCAATGAACATTTTTTTAAATGCAAAAAATAGTTGGGGTAAATATATGAAGTCTAATCTGTTTGTGATGTTTCTCTACTGTTAAACTCCATAGATAAAAGTGAAGCCCAGACTGTTTGTCTTTAATGAACCAGAGGGAGAAGAGGTCATCTCCTGCAGGCCAGTCTGGCCTCTGACCTTCTGGCCACCCTCCCAGTCTTGGGCCACCTTATCAACTGTGCTTCCTGCTAGGCTGTCACTGCGTGCCCAGGTTTCAGGAGCACCTGGAACAGCTTTCCTGGTGGCCCCTGCTTCGTCCTGGTGCTTGGAAGCACAGGCTTTGTATGAGACTCACTCCCCACAGCTGGTAACTTGGTGATTGGCCCCCAAGGCTGTATTTCTTGCAAGGGGCACAGAGAGTCTGTGCTGGGTGTCCTGGCCCGAGCCAGCCCTGGGCCTGCATGGCAGCCTGGCTCTGCCCCTCTCTGGGAACGGGGCAGTGGGGAGGAGAAGGGACCAGAGTCCTGCCTTTTTTGTCTCAAGAACACGGGAACACATCACACCATTCACAGCTCAGGGTTTGTGAAGCATTTCAGTTATTGACAATGATGTATTTTATATAAGCAGCACATAGAAGGTGGTAATTGAATACCTTATCAAGCAAGATCTAAACAGTAAGGAGCAGATACCACTGTAGAAGAAGTTACTTTCTCAAGGAAACATTTACCTACTGCAGATGGAAATGAACTGTTGCTTCCTTCCTGGCTCTTTCTGATGAGGCTGTGAAATTCTCTCCTGTTCACCACTGTTACAATGACAAGTGTGTATGTTTTCTTTTATGACATATATTTCTTGAGGGCACGGACTAAATCCTAATTCCACCATGTTTGATGCATGTACTCAAGAGATACTCGTTTGAATGAATGGATTAATGGAAAATTGAAGTGGTGACTTAAAACTTTTAATTCATTACACCACACTTCAAGTGTTTGCATGCAAAATTGTATGGTCCTTTGGATAAACTGGGCTTCTGTTCAGGGTAGTTAGAGATTGTGGGAGTGCAGCAAATGGCTCTGTGGCTCTAGACTCACGAAAGGCTTGAGGGACTTAGTGGCAGCACCCGCATTGTTGAAAACTCGATTCTACACATCTATTTGAGTGTCACTGGCATGCAAAGTCCTGCTTCCTGGCTGATTTCTGCATAGGGGCACCTTTTAAATGCTCCACATGAACATGTGTTCAGCTGGCACTGCTGGTTGCCACAGCAAGCCAGGGGCAGGGACGAGGGAGAAGAGGGGCAAGACTCGGCTCTCCCTGGGCCCCAGCAGCTGGCTCTTCCTGGGAGGTTAGGGAAAGAGTGGCGTGCAGGTTCCCCTGGCGTGAGCCACTTCCTCAAACATGGATCCCAGGTCTGTGTGGGAGGCAAAATACAAATTATTGTGGATGTCATCAATAACATAGCAAACGTGGGCTTCTTCCCTAGGATGGCTGACCCCATTGCTCTTCTACTTACCAAAGGCTTGACCTTCCGGGTCTCTACAATGGCCGTTTCCCAAGCTCTGTCCACTCCATGGAGACGGCTGGAGCCAGGGCAGACATGGGGTGTTTGTCACTTTTTGAAAGCTACATTTAAGGAATAAGTAGACTAAACAGAACTACTTATTTTTGAATATTTAATATACTTAGTCTGTCAGAATACTTAAATATAGTTAATGTTTGTCACTTTTTGAAAGCTACATTTAAGGAATAAGTAGACTAAACAGAACTACTTATTTTTGAATATTTAATATACTTAGTCTGTCAGAATACTTAAATATAGTTAATGTATTAGAACAATAAGGAAGAACATTCCCTCTCTGTGTCCAAAGCAAAAGTATAGACTGCCTTTTACTTGGCAGGGACTTCACTCTATTTCTAAAAAGTCAGCAAGTACTATTCCTGAAACAGACCCATCTGTTCTTTGCATAGACACTATTAAAATTTTAGCAAAATTTCTGCTGTATCTGGATGTGACAGATTATTGAAAATTTTTTGCTGCTGGAACTTCACCATGCTTTCCTTTTAAACATCAAAGTATGGATAGTACATCTCAAATGAGTTGCCGTTCTTGGTCTTGGTAGAGCTGCCACTGACAGCCTCCGTCAGTTACAATGGAGTGTGTCTCCCAGCAACCAGGCTTAGATTGCAGACTGAACCAGGTTCCGCTAGGATTCAGCCTTCTGAAGCTGTAGCACAAGTCACCACTCTTGAAAGACACTTGAGAAGCCCTCCCTTTGACGCCCGTGAGTGGCTGTACTCAGGGTGCAGCGGCTGCAGCAGCATCTTGGAGGATGCTGGCAGGGGTGGTCTGGGCATGACACTGTGGCAGGAGCCTGCAGCGTCTGAACGAAATGGGCTGTGACATTGAACAGCCTAGAAGAGCCCACAGCTGCATTTCAAAGGCGCAGTGGCCCGAGGTGCACCCCAGAGCCTGGCACTGAGGAACCTGAAGTTGACCTGTCTCTTCCCTCGAGAGATCTGGCTGAATTCTGTACCTGCATGGGCAAAAGGTGGCTACGTTTGTGCTTGGCCTCTTCCCAGGTCAGGGCTGGGGAGGTTGTCTGCACAGCTAATGGGAGCTTGACTCTGTTCACAGTATGGGCTGAGCCACTCATCTTGCTCTGAGCCCAGGGAAAATGGGCAGGTCTAGCTCCCCTGGAAGAAGCCCCTGAGGAGTTGAAGCTGAGCTTCAGCAAGATGGTTGGTGTCGTGGGTGCCAGGCGGGTACGGAGTCAGTGCATGCTACATGCGGTCCTGCTGCTTTTGTCACTGATCAGGGTCGGCGTCGTGGCTGCCAGGCAGGTTAAGTACATGCTATGTGGGGTCCCAGCTGTTCCTGTCACTGATCGGGGTCGGCATTGTGGTGTCCAGGCAGGTTCTGAGTCGGTGTGTGCTATGTGGGGTCCCAGCTGCTTCTATCACTGATCGGGCTCAGCAGATGCTACTGGTGGATGTGGTTCCTGCGGTAGTTGGTGGCTTTCTCCTTATAGGAGTGGGTTCCCTGTGGTGAAGGTGTCGGTGCTGTGACACAGCTGGCCCAGCAGGAGGATGGTGCTCATGGAGTCCTGCACCGAGGCCTGCTTCCTCCTGAGGAGCAGGAAGGGCGTTTGGGAACCTGATTCACAGCCGCCCTCCCTCACTAGGTTCCTGGCCTCATGGGCCAGGAGAAGCTGAGTTGCAGACCTGAAGCTAGGACCCCTTCCGTAGCCTCCCTGGCGCTCATGGTGGTGTACATGGTGTGGCCTTGAAACTCCCAGCCCTGGTCTGCCACGTGTGCTCCTTGGGGTGTCTCAGGTACCTGCTGTGTGCCAGGATCCATGGCAGGGTAGGTGGCAGCAACGGCTGTGGGGTGGAGCGGGCATGGTATGCGGACAACGTTGAGAAGCATCAAGGAGGACTTGAGGCAGTGCCTGCAGAGCTGAGACCTGTGAGGAGGGGACCAGCTGTGGGTGTTGGGGCTCAGGGAGCTGCCTCTACTGGAGCTGCAGTGGCCAGTGTGGGAGGAGGAGGGGACCGAGGCCCGGGGAAGCCGTTTGCATCATCACATCAGGTGTGTAGGTCTGCTGGGCTGTGCTGCCCTCTGGGTCCCTGCGGAAACAGGCGTCCCTGCGTCTCCTCCTCCTTCCTTCCCCGTTGCTGCCTGGTTGAGGGATGTCTGTTCGTTACAACTGGCAATTCTGAATATTAAGAGGCATTTCAAAAAATTGTAGCGGGGGAGGGGGCTAGGGATTCGATTTTTTTTCCCCCTGATATTACACAGAGGTTTCTGCTATCCTTTAGTGTAGAGGCAGAGTGGCAACACTCTGCAATTACTTGTCCAGGAAGAGAAGAGCTTCTGGGAGTCACAGGTCTGATTGTTGCAGCAGCACTGACATTTTTAAATGGGAGAATGCTGATGTCTGTAGTAAACAGAGGAAAGCTTCAGTAGCTTCAATATGAAGATACCAAGATGGCCTTAGAGCCACTTTGTCCATAGATCCTTCTGTGGTGTGGAGATGCTGCGCCTGTCTACCAGCCTCCATGGTCAGTGGCCACCTGTGGGTATTGAATGCTTGAAGTGTAAATGAGAAACTCAACTTCTAATTTTATTTAATTTTAGTCAATTTTAAATAGCTACATGGGCTGGGTGCAGTGGCTCATGCCTGTATTCCCAGCACTTTGGGAGGCTGAGGCAGGCAGATCATGTGAGGTTGGGAGTTAGAGACCAGCTTGGCCAACATGGTAAAACCCCGTCTCTACCAAAAATACAAAAATTATCTGAGCATGGTGGCAGACGCCTGTAATCCCAGCTGCTCAGCAGGCCGAGGCAGGAGAATCGCTTGAACCCTGGAGGCGGAGATTGCAGGAAGCCGAGATTGTGCCACTGCACTCCAGCCTGGGTGACAGAGGGAGACTCTGTCTTAAGAAAAAACAGGCAAACAAAATAGCTACATGTTGCTTGTTGCTTTGTTAGGAGACAGCACGATTCCAGAAGGTAGACATCCTGTTTACCTTCTTGTGTGAGTGGCGCTGCAGCATCAGACTGGTGACACAGGCTCCCTTCCTAGCAGCCTGGGCCCCTGTGGCTGCCCTTCTACCAGAAGGAACGGTGGCACCTCTGGGAGCTACCTGTGGACTCAGATCTGTGTGGATTAGTGACTTGTGTTACTCGCAGATACTTAATTTTATGGGTAAATAAGTACATGGACTTGCTGCAAGCTTCAGGGCAAGATTCAGGAGTAGGAAGTGAAAAGTGACTCAGGCACCCAGGGCTTGTCCAGCCACCCCCAGCACCTGGTCAGGGGCGTGTAGGGTTTGTTTCCGGGGATAAAACGAAGAAACTGAGGCCGGCACCAAAATAATCCAATGCAAGGGAATTTATTCAGGCTCCCGGGTGAGGTTCTGCAGTCCGGACAGGAGGGGCTGGAGAAGTTGCACTGACTTCGCTCAGACAGGGGGTTTTATAGGGAGTGACTTGGGCTATTTTTAGAAAGTCTATTTTTAGACTGGGGGTTTTTATAGGGAGTGAAACAGCTCGATTGGTTGAGGGAGAGCAAGACTGCTACTGGGTAAGTTACAAGCCTTGACCTAGGACTTGGCTTGTTGTTGGTTGGAATTACTTGCCTGCTATTGGTCGTTAAAGCTCGACTGCTATTGGTTGTTAAGGCTTAGCTGCTATTGGTTGTTAAGGCTTAGCTGCTATTGGT